>JAKCPI010016095.1:0-22842 GCA_023213315.1 Euborellia annulipes
ATAGAGTTAAAAGAAATAGTGATATGATCGTTAAAGTAAACATTTTAACAAAATTGTTTAATTATAAATTGTTTAACTTGATGCAAAATATTTGGATTCAGTAACTGATGATGTCTTAATAAATTTGTCATGAATCTTCCCGGGATTAAGCATATAAAGACTTATTTTGACTGAACCTGCATTTCTATTAATCTATTAATTGAAATGAATAAAGAACTTAATAGCAAAAGGAAAGGATTAAATTCGAAGACTCTATTACCACTCTAAATTCATATTTAAGTAAACAATTGATTTCAAACCATTTTCATGATTGTACTCAAGAAAACAGCAAAAATAATAAAACAACCATTTAATAAGACGACTAAATAAAAGTTTCGGCACAATGGCGTCATTTGGGGGGGGCAGGGGGGAGGGCATTTGCCCCCCCTCCCCCAAGGGCTCTGATTTTTATAAAATTTTATATTATTCTAAATAAAATACTCCAAAATACATCTACGAGTATACAAACTGTACAAAATTAAACAATTAATTAAATTAAATATGTTTTGGCCAAATTTGAGTACCCATTTGTAAGTAAATTTTAAGAAAAAAAATGTTTGCCCCCCCCCCCAAGAAAAAGTTGAAATGACGCCACTGTTTCGGCAGGACAATAATAAGCCTATGTAAAAAGAAACCCAAAATGTGATAAACCTTAAAGACCAACATGTCAAGTTAGGAGCCTCGAGCAAAATAAAACAGTGCACAACGAATGGAAGTTTTGTCTCTTTAGGCCAGAATAAAACAACTTTTTTTTGAAGGGCTCGAGAATTGCTTTCAGAGCTCAATATTTGACATTTAAAAACAAAAAATAATATTTTTGTGAACAACAAATAACGAAGTTTTGTAATATAGGTTAAAATCACTAAAACATGATCAAATGATTTAAAGAAAGAATGGCTGGATCCCCAATAGATATATTTACAAATAACGAGTATCGTTTAAAGTCTTAAATGGCCTAAGTTGCCGAAAATACTGTATGTATGTGTGAATGTGAGTGTGAATGGGAAAAAAGTGAGTGTTTAAAAAAATAAATAAATAAATAAATGATATTGAAAAAACATTAGAAAATCAAAGCTTAGGTTCGGGTTGACTGAGCTGGAGCTCGGTCTTTTTTTTTGACAAAATTGCAAAAAACTAAAAAAGTACATCAGAAAAGTAGTACTCGAAGTTTCCCAAAAACGAGATCAAACGTGATTTGTTTTGTATGTAGCAAATAATAAATATTTAAACTTTAAAAGTAATTGTTAAAGCTAGAAAACTTGAAAATTGTCCATTAGAAGAGAAAGGGGTGATTTCTAATTTAAAACATTTTTCGGGCCTTCACATTTTGGAACAAATTTTCGTAGTCCCTAAATAAAGATGTTCAAACAGAGAATGACAGATAGACGGACTTATGAGAATAATTATCAACCTTCAATTCATCCATGTTTAAAAAAAATAATTAGATGCTTTTAAGATTAGATTAGATTATACTGATTAAATTACAAATTTTAATGTATAATATAAATAGCCCTCGGGCCTTGGTGTAGTGATTAGCGTGCGCATCAGGTCCCAGGCGACAAAATTTATTTAAATTGAATTTGCTACAAATCAATTTAAATAAATAGGGACGGGGTCTAAATGGCCATAGATCCCGAAAAAGACTAAATATTATTAATTTAACAAAAAAAAAAAAAAAAAAGTATAATTAACCGAGGGAAAGATTTTTTTTTTAATAGCCCAATCTCCCCCCCTCCCTCAACCACTTCTTCCTCTCCGCACTATAGACATTAATAAATTCTTTAAATAAATAAACAATTTAATATTCGAAAGAAGTGATAAATTTTTTTTCGTATTAAATACCTTTAATAAATCGCTGGATCAAAAGGGGATGGATGGGTTGACTGCCAATGTATTCGGGGTGAGTTACACTAAATAATTATTCACTTTAACAAAAATACACGGGAGAAGAGAGAGAGAACTCCGACGTCTAGCACTCAACTGAGAGAGGAGAGAGAAGTCGATGCCTGTTTGCGCTCTCTTTAGAAAAAGATCAAAATAGCAATTCCCATTTTATAAAATAACTTTTTACTCTAATCTAATATTATTCGATGATGAAAAAGTAAAAAATATTACAGACAAAATGAAAATAGCAATTGGCTATTTTATAAAAGATAAAACTCTAATTGAATTTTATTTTAAAAAAATAAATAAAAAAATTTGGTGTGACTGGTCGCACCAGTTTTTTTTTGTGTCGAGATATATTTAGTGTCCGATAGTACGGTACATTTGAATTCAAGATGTAAAATGTATAAACATAGGAAAAGAGATGTGAACCCCTGAACAAAATCCAGCCCTATTTATTCCCATTAAATTGATAGTTAATTCAAATAATTAAATTTTGGTCGCCCCTTGACAAAATATAGGCCTGAATATTTTTCTATATTTATAAATTTTATTATCTTGAATACTAATGTACCGTATGCGTCGGAAACGAAATATATGTTAACACAAAAAATATGTTGTGATAAGCACAGAACAGAACTTTCAGTTAAGAGAAAGTTGTGTATTGTGCGACCAGACACATCAGAATTTTACTTTCTCTTACCTTTATATATATGTTAATATATAGAGAAAGTATTGGATTCATGTCAAAAATTCGATGTCGAGATTTTGATGGATATACATGTTTTGAGGTGCCCTGAATCAAAAAAAGTGGTTTTCGCGACATGGTCTGTCTGTCTGTGTGTGTGTCTGTGAACAAAATATCTCAAGAACGAAAAGAGCTTGGGAGGAAAGGAGGTTGAAATTTTATATTTAAGTCAGGCACCCCATGGGACGTGACCCGAAGCTTTTGAACAAAATCGACCAAACCGTACTAGTACTTTACTGATGCACTTTTTCAGTTTTTTCGATTTTCTCTAAATATGCTCCAACGATTTTTTTTTTATTCAAAAATCAATTATTTTTTAGATTCTCTTTAAAATGTTTATTCTCATTTTGTCATTGAAATCTTCTGAAGACCACTTTACTCTTATACTCCATAGAAAAGATAGGAGAAATGGTTGCCATGGTAACAAAATATAAATATTTTCTCATACTTATAAATTTAACATCTTGCCGGGGGGCCTGGCAACGGAGAAGAGCATCAGTCACCACAATCGTTGCGGTTAAGTGATGCCGAGCGCGGCGAAAGTTCGGGATTGGTGACCCCGAGCAATCAGCGTGTGGAACGCCCCCCGGTAGCCATCGGTACTTGTAATTTAAAAGTATACTAATAAAGAAATAACCCCTAAATGGCCTCTGTAACCGAAAAGGGTTTAAAAAAAAAAATTTACATCTTGAAATTCGAATGTACCTTACTGTTGGAAACTAAATATATGTCGACACGAAAAATCTGATGTGACAAGCACAGAACACAACTTTCGATCACCGAAGATAAGAGAAAGTTGCGTACTGTGCGACCAGACACATCAGATTTTTTTATTAGTTCAGAATAATAATTTTTTAATAGCTTGAGAGTTTTTCTAGATATTGACGGATGGAGTAAAAAGCTTTTGATCAAAATTTAGATTACAATCTCCGGTATAGATAAATGACGTCTTAAACGCGCTGGGATCTGAATTAATGGAGTGTATGCTGCGGCCTTTTAAGGGGGTGGTCCAGTGGGTGGGTCCCTCGTTAATTGCTAACAAATGAGGCCATTATTAGTGGCTAGGGGTTCGGATGCCACCCTGGGAAATATCCACCGAGTTATTAATCAGACGAGAGAGAAACATCGGAGGCATTTTATCCTGTCTTCTCGGATGAAACACCCCGGGGCAATCCACTTCACGTCGAACACACTAAAATTGTTCACCAAATGGAAAACTAAATGATAACTTGTATACCTTAAAAGTATAACAAACATACACGATAGTAATTAGATAAGTTTGATATTTTTAGTAAATCATTCAACGCACAATTAAAAGTTTTCAATCGAAATGAAGTAATTTAATCAAATGGATTGTAATTTAATTAAATATTACTTTTGCATACTCTTATTAAAAAAAAATTATTAATTATTTTTCTTCTATAATTTTTTCATGGCTATTTCGAGTTAAAATTTGATAAAACTTAAAATTTTTATAATTACATATTACCGGTAGTTAATTTAATTTTTCTCATTGTGTAAATTTTGTTTGCAGGTTACATTAAGAAAATATTTTAGGTTGCCTATAGGTGATTTCGTCTTTGATAAAATATTTAGTGTAAAAAATGTTGTTACCACCCAATTGTAACTACTCTATCACAAATAAACTTAATTATTTTTTTGATGAATAGAAAAACTTTCATTAGGCCTCTATATATATATTTTTTTTAAAGAGAGTCAAAAATAAAAAGAATTTTATCACACGATTCTAACGAAATCTATGGGGATTCTTAGCAGTTCATTATAAGTTTCCCAGTTAGATCTTACTTTAGAGAAGACTATTAAGGTAACTTTGCTACACTCTAGAAAGCATAAATGTATTTCAAAGCGTCAACGTAAAGTGGGGTTTGAATGCAAGAGATTCAAAGGGATTTGGTTTGTAAAAAAAAAGATAATAATATAGATAAATTTTTCAGGCATAAAAAAACCCTACGAAATAGTGGCTCTTAATGATTAAAAAAAATAAAACATTAGTTTAAGCGAAATAGTGAGAAGAGAAAGAAGAGCATAGTTGTATTTATTTTATCCTATCCATTCATAAAAAAGAAATAAGTAAGGGGAGGGGGCTCGCTAGTATAGCGGGCTAGGGTGTCGGCTACTACAAAGAAGTTCCCCGTTCAAATCCTGGGCGTGCGGGATTTTTTTCATTAAATAAAAATATGTATTTAATGCAAAAAAATCCTAAAGCAGGCACTGGATTGGAATAATGGATCTCACCACAGGCAACTCTACGAGGACAGGGAGTTGCTGTGAAAGGGACGTAAAGAAGGTTCCCTTTCAGTGATGCATTCTTCGAAAGGAGTAGGCTACACGCCGGTGCTGAGGGAGTCCCTCCTCAACTAGGACATCCTCCCTAGCATAGAAGAGGTGGGATAAAAGGAGCAGGGTGGAACCAAAAATAAGGATTAGTTCACTAGCTAGAAACGATCGTGGGAGGAGGAGTTAGAGATAAGAAATAATGTAACTTCACGGGGTACCGGTGGATGTCTGCGGCCAGAGGCTGGTTGGGTTTGAGATGTGTGACTACGTGCACGAAAGCACCTCGGGTAAATCGGGGATCCCGATAGAAATTTCAAATAATGAAAAATGACAATATGCAAGGGAGAAAATTTCTAAACAAAAATTAAAAAAGAAAAAAAAAAAAGAATTTCAAATGATGTAATGTGACAACTCATCAAGCATGTCAGTTAATTAATTTTTTATACTTGCAACACCTCGAAAAAGAGATGAGATGAAACAAAAATTGTTTACTTTCATTAAAAAAAAAAAAATGTTTTATAGTAAACAAAAGCATAGAAAAGTTCGTGTATTTGCTAATAAATAATTAATACAATTCCTCATCCTGTGTCAAAGGTCACACTTATCCCACCCCAACAAATGAGATTATAAATAATTCTATCAGAAATGTAATGTTTGATTGAACCACAACCTCTTCACCCGGATTTCTATCCTTGATTGCGACACCTCGACCCGACCTTTTATGACATCACCGGCTGTTGAACGGAAGAGGCACGAATTAATTAGATTTAATTTGGGATTACACTTTCGAAGGAAATCGTCGAAAGAGAGACAAAATCAGAAAGTGGAAGAGAGATGAAGAAAGAGACGCATATGGAGTACCTCAATATTAAGCGATAAACTTGCAACTGAGATATTATATACCTTCTACATAGAAACCAAGCTGTAAATGTTCATAAATTTTATACTCAACAATTATGATCCCGCAATTATTCCATCTAATATAAAGTTGCAGTTGTTTGGATAGAAATGTGTCATTTGGTTTATGAGATTTAGCATATTAGATATTTGTTAATTTAAACAGTTGGTCTTGACGTGAACTATCATTTTTTTATTATTATAATATACGTGTATATATGAATGATTTAAAATTAAATTATATAGGCCTATAAAGGGTGAAGAATTAAAAAAAAAAAATTATTTCTAGCTGTAGATTTTGAAATGAATTGAAATGGAATTAGTTGATGGAAATAAATTAAAAAAGTTTTTTGTTCTTCCTCAGGTATTCTTTCCTGTGCAATTAACATTCAAAAAGCCCTTGGGGCTTGGTGTAGAGGTTAGCGTGCTAATCTCGTATACCAAACGTCGCGAGTTTGGACCCCAGGCAGTCCGTTTGGATACCAAATGGCTTAAATAAGAATGCATGGACCCCAAATAAATATATATTATTAAATAACGGTTATCGTAAAAGTCTTAAATGGCCTAAGTTGCCGAAAAGACTGTGTGAATGTAAGAGTGAACGAGAAAAAAGTGTGAGTGTTTAAAAAAAAAACATTCAAAACAAAATAAGATTTTTTAAACCAAATAAGATGTAGGATATAAATATGAAGGCTTGACTTGCTCTCGATGGCCCTTTCTAATTACCCGATATAATTTGTTGGTGAAATACTTTTTAATGATAGTCAAAAGAAATGAGGACTCTATTAAGTGAAAAAAAGTAAAAAACATAACCTTCTTAAATATTTTGTGTTAGATATATATAAAAACAATTGGAGCTTTTAAAATGTAATAAATTTTTAAATAATTCACGTAGTAGCCTAATAATGGCAGCGTTCTTTCAAATTTTAAATATTTAGAGTACTATATATTTCCAGTATACAAAACAAATTATGTTAGGTCTTGTCTTTGGCCAAATTCGGGTCCTAGTACTTTACTGATGTACTTTTTTAGTTTATTTTTTTTCAACTTTATAAAAAAAAAAACCGAGGTGAAGCTCAATTAGCCCGGAACTTTAAATTATAAATAAACAATTTAAAAGATTTCATTTTTTTTTAGAGAATATATAATTTAAATTATAAATGAAAAGATGAGGAGAAATACTCACCAGGTGAGAGGTCTTGGATTTGAAGGCAACTGACGTGGAGACTAGGTGCTCACACAGGTCGGCGTCTCAGCCTTTACTGGCAGGATGCAAGAGCTGATCTCAAGGTGCCTTGGTCTGTGGACAAGTTACAACAGGTATAAGAACGTATAAAAAAGTATATCTACAGTGTATATATATTAGTGACTAAGTGGGAATGATCACGTAGGCAAAGATTATTATATCAATTCCCTTTTCAATAAAAACCCGTGGCTCAGGGTTAGACCATTAGCTTTTAGTAACAAAGGTCAAGGGTTCGCATCCAGTCCCATACGACAAAAATTTATTTCAATTGGATTGGCAAAATTCAATACTTTCTCTCTATATATATGTATATTAACTTATACATATAAGTAAGAGAAAGTAAAAATTCAAATCCTAATTGAGATTAGTTCTATATACAAAAAGATGCGGTAACTCACCCCAGTAAAATTCTAAGTGGCCTAATCACATCTTACTTTTCTACCTAATGAAAAAAATCCCTACAAAATTCTGCAAGGGATTCGATGGGTTCCTAAGTTACCCAGTGTTATTATTATCTGTTTGTGAGAGTTTCGAAATTCTCAAAAATTAATTCCGCCCCAGTAATAAGAAATTTTAGAATGACATTAAAATGTTTCTACCCCACTATGCTATTTGCTAAATATTGAATATAAATTTTAGCTCGAAGGGAAGGAACTTATTTTTTAGTAAAAGTATTAAAAATCATTTAAATATCTTTATGCATTATAGGTGATGGGGCATTAACCTCCATGTTTAATGCCTTCATACCACCCCCCCCCCTTTTAAGGAAATGCCAGCCTTCACCTCGAAATTACTCTCAAAATAATTTGAATATCTTTATAAATAATTATTTTAATTTTTATTTTATTTTAAAATTATTTTATTTTAATTTTCAACCCTTAATCCACTCCTGTATAAAAGTATATTAAGAAAATTTGATTAACAAAAATATAGGCCATATAGTAATGGTAAATAATGGTGACTTAAGAAAAGATTTTAAAAAATGCCCTCAGGCTTGGTGTAGTTGGTAGCGTGCCTACCTTCTAAACCGAACGTCGCGGGTTCGGAACCCAGGCAATCCGATGAGTTTATTTAAGCCATTTGGATGAATGCCTGGACCCCCAATATGTATATTATTAATTAATAACGGTTATCGTATAAAGCCTTACAGGGCCTGAGATGCCGAAAAGACTGTGTGAAGGTGAGTGTGAATGAGAAAGTGTTTAAAAAAAAATTAAAAAAAAAACCTAAAAAATAAAATTTACAAAATGATAAAATTAAATGACACCTACACTCCCCCTCCCCCTTTCAACAGCTTATATTCTCCCTCTACCCTTAGTGAAATACAAAATATTTAATTTCATATTCAAAAGAATCGTTTTTCGCAGTCAAATTATATCATTTTTTTTCTCAACGATAAAATGCATAATAATTACCTTTAATAAGAGACTCAAGAGGGTGTGCTGGTTGACGGTGAGGTCAGGGTGAGTTACACCATATTAATTATTCAATTTGATTCGCTTTAAACACAAATAAAAAAGAGAAGACCTGCAGGCGCGCCTGCAGCCCGGCAACACTCTCGACTCGACTGAACGAGAAACTTGTCTCTCTCTCTCTCTCTCTCTTTGTATAGGAATAAACCAGTTAGATGAAAATAACAATTCCCTTTTTATTAAAAGTAAAAAAATAGCTTTTTCTCTAATATTTAGAAATGGAAAAGAATGTCAACAAGTGATTTGGAATATTCCAAGGCCTTTCTTAAATGGACCCTGTTACGCATTAGTGTGTCAAGAGTCCAAAAAAATTAAAAATTGAGTTAAGCACGGAATATTGTTTCAAATGCTATAATTAATAGTATTTTTTATGAAATATGTCATAAAAAAATTTATATTTAATGTTACTTGCACAATTGACAAAAAAAATTATATACTTATAATCCAATCAAAACAAAAAATTAATTTTCTCAAAACTCGGTAGCTGCCCTTTAACACACTAATTCGTAACAGGGTCCAAATAATCAACCCTTCAACCCCTCTAATCAAAATAATAATCAACGCTATATTTTTAATGTTTTCTATTTATTTGGCTTCAATTTAGCTAAAATAAATTAAAAAAATATTTTTTTCAAATTTGCAACCCTTAATCCAATCTTTTTTTTTAACACTTACACTTTTTTCTCATTCACACTCACATTTACACACACATACACACAGTCTTTTCGGCAACTTAGGCCATTTAAGACTTTAAACGATACTCGAATTATATCTTTTTAGTAAGTAGTTAGTATAATGTTATGTTATTTCACTGTATAATAAAGTATATTAACAAGTCCTCGGGCCATGGTATAGCGTGATTTTATACCAAGGGTCGCGGGTTAGCATCCCGTCTCATGTGACAATTTACTTTATTTGGACTGGCTACTAACCAATTAAAATAAATAGAGACACGGTCTGAATGGCCTTTGATTCCAATAAAGGCCTTAATTAGGGTTTGGACACCGGTGGAAACCGAAACCGGTATACCGGTTTTTTGGCTAATTTTCAAAAACCGAGAAACCGAGTTTTTCCTGAAAAACCGAATTCGGTTTTTTTTTACTTTCTCTTACCTATGTATATATGTAATATATATATAGAGAGAAAGTATTGGATTCATGTCAAAAATTCGATGTCGAGATTTTGATGGATCTTCACGTTTTGAGGTCCTCTGAATCCAAAAAAGTGGTTTTCGCGACATGGTCTGTCTGTCTGTGTGTCTGTGTGTGTGTGTTCAATTTTAAGCATGAAGGAATTGAGCTACGAGGTTGAAATTTTATATTTAAGTTAAACACCTCCCGGGACCGGAAAAATAAGCTTTTAATCAAAATCGGCCAAAGAGTACTAGTACTTTACTGATGTACTTTTTCAGTTTTTTTCGATTTTCTCAAAATTCGCTCTAACGATTTTGATTAAAATTCAAAAATCAATTAATTTTTAGATGCTCTTTCAAATGTATATTCTCGTTTTGCCCTCAAAATTGTTTGAAGCACACTTTACTCTTGTGCTTCATAGGAAAGATAGGAGAAATGGTTGTCATGGTAAAAAAATATAAATATTTTCCCATACTTATAAATTTTACATCTGAATTCAAATATTCTCTACTGCCGGGAACTAAATGCGTGTCGACACGAAAAATCTGGTGTGACAAGCACAGAACACAACTTTCGATTACCGAAGGTAAGAGAAAGTTGTGTGCTGTGCGCCAGTCACACCAGATTTTTTTTTTTAAATTTATTCTTCATTAATACTTGTATTCAAATTTATAAATTAGCCCGTGATCCATGGCTCAGAGAGAAGATATTACAATAGCTTCTAGTAGCTTGGGATTTCGGGTTCGCTTCCCGTTCCAAGCGAGAAAAATTTATTTCATTTGAATTGGCTATCAATCATTTGAAATAAATAGGGATGGGGCTTAAATGGCCTTAGATGCCGAAAAAGACCTTGGACAAATAAAAAAAAAAAATTATAGATTATTTATATTTTTTCTCCTTTTTTCTAATACTTAAATAATCTATATATAATAATAGAGGAGTGTCGGTCTATCCGTCCGTCTGTCTCGCTCTGTTTGACCAACTTTCCGTTGGAATTTTGAAAAAGAAATTTTGCAGTCTTATAGAGGGAGTTATGGAGAGTCCAGGAAAAATACTCGGGTCCCGAAATTCCTACAATTTTTTGAGTTATTAATTCATAAAGTTACGATTTCTCCCATAGGAAATGTATAGAGAAATGTATGTATTTTTTGTATTCTATGAATGTAAAACAAATCCTCAAGCAGGCACTGGATCAGAATAATAATAATATATAGATAAATTAAATAAAAAGAATAGTAATAATAATTTTTTTGGGGTTCGGATCCCAGGCAGTCCGATGATTTTATTTAAGCCATTTGGAGTGGCAGGCAGGGGCGCGGTTATTAAAAAATAATTCTATAAAATTTTGCTTTGAGTATTTTTTTATTTTTTTTTTTTCCTTGATTTACATTTGAAAAAAAAAACCGGTTTAAAACCGGTTTACCGGTTTTCCGCTTTGTGAAAAACCGAAAAACCAGTTTTCAAAATTTTCCGGTTTTTTCCAAACCCTAGCCTTAATGAAAAATAAAAGTATATTAACAAACTTTATTAAGAATGAAGACGAAATAAGACAAGACTTTTTTCGGCCCGAATTATTAAATTTTCCTCTGTCGACGTTTCGGGGATTAAACGTCACCCATCTTCAGGACCTATATTTCAAGCAATACATATAATCAGAATTATTTTTTTTTTATATAAAAAAAATAAATAAATAATTTTTATATATACCGGTATATATAGGTCTATATATAAAAAAATAATAATAATTCTGATTATGTGTATTGCTTGTAATATAATATCACCCCTACCAATTCAAGAAAATTAAAAAAAATAGAGCTTTTTTTTTAACTTTCACACCTTTTTCTCATTCACACTCACACAGTCTTTTCGGCAACTCAGGCCATTTAAGACTTTAGACGATAACCGTTGTAATTAATACATATATTGGGGGTCCAGGCATTCTTATTTAAGCCATTTGGTATCAAATTGGCTTAAATAAAATCATCGGACTGCCTGAGGTCCGAACCCTCGACTTTTGGTATACGAGGTTAGCACGCTAACTACACCAAGGCCCGAGGACACTAAAAATATAAATTTATATAAAAATATTTTTTTTATTTATTCATATTTACACCCTTTATGATGAAGAAAACTGTATAAGTCTATATCCTAAAGTGGTAATAAATTTGCCCACCGAAAGCGAGCTTTGCTGCTAGTTATAAGCCCTATCCTGACTTGTTTAAACTCAAGTAAAAAAAAAAGCAAAGCGATTATAAGTTCATTATGTTTTTGACGGCCAGTTGAATTTTACTCAAGTTGTTAAAACCCAATACTGTGACAAGGCTAGTGGAAAATCATTCCACTAAAATAGTCCCAATTCCTGAATCCCATTGCCAATTTCTATCCCTAAGAAGCCTGGACTAAAATCCTCCATAAGCGGATTGGCCAGAAAGCCTGTAGTAACAATTGACATCGTCCCTTAATACCTCCTGGTGAGAGAATTTAAATTTGATATTAACGAGCAGCCAATTTGCCTTTTAGTCTTTAGAAAACCAAATAAAATTGTCACTTTTCTATCTATACATAAATAAGACTTCAAATTTAATTAACAATGTATAATAGATTTTTATTTAATAATAATTTATGTGTGTTAAAATTTAGAGAGATAATTTATATTTATTTATCAATCAAGATAAAAAAAATTCTATCTAAAAAAAGTATAATAATAATATAGCGCAAGTTTTTACTTAATGAGTATTTCTTATTAACAGGTAAATAAATGTGAGTGGTTCACTTCCAATTATATTCATTTCAATAACTAATTACCTAAATAATATTATAACTAGCCGCGCCGCCCGCCTTCAGCGGGCTTCGCGTTTGCCCAGGGGGTTTTGTCCCCTGGACACCCCTCCAGCTGGCTAGGGCCGCCTGCGGCGGACCCTCCGCTTTTATTAATTATGAGAAGAAAATTATTATTATTATTATTTTTTTTTTAAACATTCACACTTTTTTCTCACTCACACTCACACTCACATTCACACTGTCTTTTCGGCAGCTCAGGCCATATAAGACAATTACGATAACCGTTATTTATGAATTTATATATATTAGGGTCCAGGCATTTTTATTTAAGCCATCTGGTATCCAGATGGCTTAAATAAAATCATCGGACTGCCTGGGGTCCGAACCCGCGACGTTTGGTATATGAGGTTAGCACGCTAACCTCTACACCACGCCCCGTGGGCTAGAAAATTATTATTACTACGTATTCCAATCCAGTGCCTGATTGAGGATTTGTTTACATTCAAAGAATAAACAACTGCAAAGAATCTATATATATAATAGCGGTTTGTCCGTTTGTCCGTCTGTCACGCTCTGTTTGACCAACTTCCCGTTGGAATTTTGAAACGAAATTTTGCAGTCTTATAAAGGACGTTATGGAGAGTCCCGGAAAAATACTCGGGTCCCCGAAGGCGGGCGGCGCGGCTAGTACTTATATATTTCTCTATACATTTCCTATGACAAATCGTAACTTTAGGAATTAATAACTCAAAGAGTTATAGGAATTTCGGGACCCGAGTATTTTTTCGGGACTCTCCATAACGTCCTCTATAAGACTGCAAAATTTCGTTTCAAAATTATAACGGGAAGTTGGTCAAACAGAGCGTGATAGACAGACACCCCGCTATTATATTTATAAATATAAATTATAGATAAAAAGAAACATCGTTTAAAAAAATATTGTATATAGGGCCTAATAGTTTTTAACCTTAAAAAAAATTTACAACTTTCCTAATACAAGATACATCGAACCAATTATGTAATATTTGCGTCTGTGTGCGATGTAGGTGTGCCAATGACAGATCTTTAATTCACTCACACACTCGCATATCCAAGGGTGATGAGAGAAATTGTTAAAAGGAAGGGACATTTATCGACGAATGTGACAGAAGCAGAAGTTCTGGTTCAATATTTTCTTCCCTCATCTAAAACCGATTTTCAAGGAGTTGATAAAAAAAGAGTCAGCTGGATTTTCTTTTATTATTAATAGAAATGAACCAATCAGATTTAAATATCTATTATATTATATTTACAGTTATAAGAATAAAAAAATAGTCATTTAACAACTAATTTGTGTGACTATAAGTCTAAAAGGATTAAAAAATTTGGCTGAGATGGAATAAGAAGTTCGATAAGAATGAAATTTCATGCAGAAAGACCTCGACATATTTTATAAATTACAATAGCCTATATTTATTTTTTTTTTAGCAAAAGAAAATCACTTCAGTTTATATTCAATATTAACATTTTCTCTCATCATCCTTAGATATGTCATTGTGTGAGTGATTTAGGGCCGGTTGCTTCAGATCTAGTCAACTAGTAAACTTATCCAACCGATAGCAAATCATTCACACTTGGACAAAACGTTTTGTCTAAGAGCAAAACGTTTTTGCTCAATCCCAACGCACACCGTTTAGGAAAAATGTTTTGCCATTGAACAAAATGTTTTGTAATTTTGCCCAATGGCAAAACATTTTTCCTAATCGGTGTGCGTTGGCATTGAGCAAAAAAAAATCATGCTCAAGTGTGTTTTGCCTCCTCGGTGTTGACCCATAGAAAAGCATTGAATTGGATTGGTTTACATTCATAGAATACATAAATATTTTTTTAATACATTTCCTATGGAAGAAATTGTAACTTTAGATTAATTATTAACTCAAAAAGTCAGAAGAATTTCTGACTCAGATTCCTGTAATCCCTAGAAGATCTTTCTAAAGTATATAAAATCTTATTTCGAAATTCAAACGGGAATTTGCCCGAATAGAGCGTGACAGACAGCCGAACATTAGCGAATTATAGCCTATATATAGAATATTATTCATATTTCATATAAAGAGTAAGAGAAAGTAAAAATTGCAATTAATTAAAATAAAAATTAAAAAATTAATTAATTAATTAGATCTAATTAATATTTTAACAACAATTTTAAAATTTCTAAAAAAAAGCCTGTGTTTCTACCTCTAGGGATAACTAGTTAATTAGAGGTGAAGTAACCGGCACTCACACATCAAAAATATTAATTAATTAAAAGATTTAAATTTTTTAACAATTTTTGGTCCTGACGAAGGGTGCGATTAACACCTAAAAAGATATCATTATATATTGTATTTTATTTTTCTCCCTTTCACTATCCTCCATAATTCTGATGGTAGTTAAAAAATTTTGTTAATTATTTCAGCCGTTTTGAAAATTTGTCCGTTTCATAATAACAAAAACCCAATATAGATGTTTAATACAATGAGCTAAAAATTGAATGCACTTGTCATCCGAACCCGCACATTTATGACCAGGATGTACACTACAACTCTCTCTTTATATATAAAACGATTGAATTTATGAATATACAGTAAATAAAACTCAAAAGTGTTCTCAATGATTGTTTTATCTTAACAAGAAAAATTTGTTTTGTTTTAGACGATTAAAAAAATTAAAAAAATTGTAATCTTAATATACGTATATTATATTGAATATTAATATTGTATTATTCGCAAGACTATAAATGTGGAAAAATATGATTAAATAAGAGCCCAGATCCTAGTTAGTTAGCTAATATTTAAAGTAAGGTATAAGGCCTAAATAAGTGGAGAAATTAGGAACACAGGCCTTCTTTATTTATTTTTTTATTTTTGAAAATTTGCGAATTTTAGTTGAAAAAAATTAATTATTATCTTTAAATGATTATTTTAATTTTAATTTTATTTGTCTTTTTGGGCAGCTATGGCTATTTAGACACCGTGTCACTATTTATTTAAATTGAATGGTAGCCAGTTCCTTTTAAATAAATTTTTGTCGCATGGGACGGGATACGAACCCACGACCCTTGGTATAAATAGCATGCTAACTACTAATGCAAGGCTCGAGGAATTTTTAATATTCATTTTAATTAATTTTAATTTTTAATAATGATGTGATGTGAAGTGGCTGTAGATTTTGAATTGTGTATAGGAGACTTTGAATTGAAGAATTAAATAAAAAACTAATTTAGTCTAATTACTTACTGTCGACGTTTCGGTCGCAAATCACGACCTTCCTCAGGACGATTAATTGTTATAATACAAGGTTAACAGTATTATATTCAATTATCATTGTAAATTATACAATATTTATTTGGGCTATATGTAATACATATAGTATTCTAGCAATTAATCGTCCTGAGGAAGGTCGTGATTTGCGACCGAAACGTCGACGGTTAATAATTAAATAAGTTTTTTATTTAATTCCTTGGCTGCAAAGTCTCCTATACCCAATTTAATAATGATAATTTTAATTATATGTGAAAAAACTCATTTTTTTAACTCGAAGGTTAAGCCTGTTCTTGTTTACTATCGATGATTTGCTATCGGACGTATAAGTTTGCTAGTCCCCTCCCCGCCCCCGAGGCCGAGACTGCTAAAGTTGTTGACAAATGTCAATAATGATAGTCTGGAAACCACTAGGTCGCGGTTTTGGATCCCAGGCACTGCGATGAATTTATTTAAATCATTTGGATACCAATTAATATAAATAAATAAATATGCCTGAACCCAAAAATATATCGATTTTGGCCTAAGATGCCGAAAAGTTAAAAAAAAAAGTTTGCTAGTAGATTAAAAACAAAGCATCCGGCCCTAAGAACGTTCAAAAAACCCATTAATATACAATATAAAAATCTGTTTGAATTATAATAAATATTAAAAGCTGAAAGAGAGAAAATGATTCTCCAAGTTCAGAAGCATTTCTCTTGTTATGACTTGGGGAACTGTATTTTAAAAATCGGAATATTTATATTTGTTAATAATATTATTTAAATTGGTTCTAGAAATGTGAATGAAAACTATTCTAAAAAAAATTAAAAAAAGCAATGATTTAAGTTGGGATTAATTCAGTCTAGTTTCGCATCAAGAGGCGCAGAGGTGATTCAGACAACTAAATCCTGGTCCAACTATTAAATTGCAGGCAAACCAAGCACAATAATAATTAGGTAAGCATAGACTGGTACCCACGAGCCCTGTATGCATATTGATAATTGGGGGACCGATGCTTAGCATGGAAATGTTCGCCGCTAACAATGTTACAATTAGCCAAACTGTTCTGTCGAGTCAGCCAATACGCCAATGGCCAATCGCTAAAGAGGTCTCGATGAATTATGCATCTGTTTATTTTATCATTCGCGCTATTTAAATTGTACGATTAAATTTAATTTTTCATTTTGCTATTAATGGAATATATAAGTTTTAATCAGATGGATCAATAGTTTTGATTTCACCCTCTAAAAAGTAATTTTAACAAAATTTTCAATTCAAATTCTCAAAATTAACTTAAAGTGTGGGCAATTAAAATAATTAATTAACTATTTATTTCAGACACACGAATAAAATCCCAACGGCTTGATCCGATTACGAATATATATATATTAGAATCATTTTTTTTATGGAATGGAATCATTTTTTTTAATTAATGATTTATTGATTATGATTTAGACGATGTAAAGTAATTAAATAAATTAATTAATTTTCTTTTTACTGGTGACGTTTTGAGGACAAGTTGATCTCTTGATCGGGACCTGTTGTCAAAACTTTGATAGCAAAAAATAAAAAATTTTATTTATTTAATTCTTTTAAGCTCTCTGCTCGTCTTTCTAATTACTGAATTTACAGTAATATCAATAAATAATCGTATAGTTTAGAACTTGTAGACATTATTGTAAAATTAAAATTTTACCCATAAATTTTCAAAAAAATGCCGATTTGGGGTACTTAAGGGCCGAATTTCAAAAAAAACCCTAAAACAACGAATTTAGATATTCATCTAAGGAAGGTTTTAGCGAAGAGAGCAAATAGATAGCTCATCTGGATTAAGAATTATTTAAATTCAAAAAAAATACCCATAAAAGCCCATTTAGTCCTTAAAATTGGAATTTCAAAAAATCGCTTCTTAAATGACGCCTACGCAATAAAAGTAATATACATGCCAAATTAGAGCTTTTTAGGCCTTACAGTTTAGACTGTGCAATGATTGTAAGTCAGTCAGTCAGAGATTTTTTTTAAATTTCTAAGATAAATAAAGCTAAAATTAAAAATCACTCCATCATTCCTAAAATTGTTCTCTGGATCATGCAGTCCCTATTCCAATTAGAAAATTAATTAATAATTATCAGAAATATTAGCCTTAACTCAGATAACTCATAGTCTGCATTCCAGTATCCAAAACATGTGAGCTCCTGAATAATTTTTTGTCATATAATATTTCCAGTTTATAAGAAATAAAAAATATTTAAGAATGAATTATTTCATTTTTTTTTTTTTTAGAGAATATATAATTTAAATTATAAATGAAAAGATGAGGAAAAATACTCACCAGGTGAGAGGTCTTGGATTTGAAGTCAACTGACGTGGAGACTAGGTGCTCACAGGTCGGCATCTCTGCCTTTACTGGTATAAGAAGAACTGATCTCAAGGTGCCTTGGTCTGTGGACAAGTTACGACAGGTATAAGAACGTATAGAAAAGAATATCTATATATATTAGTGTCTAGGTGGGAATGATCACGTAGGCAAAGATTATTATATCAATTCCCTTCCCAATAATTTACTTGGCCTAGAACTTATAACAATTGTATAGAAATATGAACATCTGATTTTGATATAAAGAAGTTGAGAGAATTTATTTTCAAAATCTATTTTACCATTTATATATTTGTTAAGTGATAATTGTATTTACACATTGAAAAATTAAATAAAAAAAAAAAAAAACCTATCGGATAATTTTATTTTCTATCAACCCCTTTGTCTATTTTAACTACATTTCTGTAATATTTGTTCTATATATCTGTCATCCTTTTGACTTTTAGAAATTCAAAATAACCAGATTATAGTGGAAAGTGAATGTTCGCATGGACAGCTTTGCTTTGCGGCCGAGTGGTTTGATTTATCTTGTAAATACGAGACTGTCTGACTTTGGACTGAATTCAATCTATACGACTGAATGCTAGACAAGTGTGTGTTTCTGGATGTGTTCACAAGGATGTGTGTATGTGCAACATATCCCAACTGCTACCTCTCTAAAACCCTTTCTCAAGTTAATTAAGTTCAATCGAGTATTATTCTGATAAGAGAATGATCACTTTTCAATTTAAACACTACAATTAATAGACAATAATGTTTAAAATAATGATAAAATTGGTTAATTAATTTTAAATTTTAAAAATTTGAAAAAGTAGAAGCTCAAATGCAAGAATTGGGTGATATGTTTTTTTTTTTTTTTTTAAATAATTGTACTTTTTTTAAAAAATCATACATACTATTTGTATTATTTCTGAGCATGACACATTGAATGTCGAATTACGTGTCAAGTGTTTATAATGGATTAATTTTTTTTTTTTTTTTACTTTCTCTTACCTATGTATATATGTAATATATATATAGAGAGAAAGTATTGGTTTCATGTCAAAAATTCGATGTCGAGATTTTGATGGATCTTCACGTTTTGAGGTCCCCTGAATCCAAAAAAGTGGTTTTCGCGACATGGTCTGTCTGTGGGTGGGTGGGTGTGTGGGTGGGTGGGTGGGTGGGTGGGTGGGTGTGTGTGTGTTCAATTTTAAGCATGAAGGAATTGAGCTATGAGGTTGAAATTTTATATTTAAGTTAAACACCCCCGGGACCGGAAAAATAAGCTTTTAATCAAAATCGACCAAAGAGTACTAGTACTTTACTGATGCACTTTTTCAGTTTTTTTCGATTTTCTCAAAAATTTGCTCCAACGATTTTTTTTTAAATTCAAAAATCAATTATTTTTTAGATTCTCTATAAAATGTATATTCTCATTTTGTGATTGAAATCTTCTGAAGACCACTTTACTCTTGTACTCCATAGAAAAGATAGGAGAAATGGTTGCCATGGTATCAAAATATAAATATTTTCCCATACTTATAAATTTTACATCTTGAACTCAATTGTACCCTACTGTCGGGAACTAAATATATGTCGACACAAAAAATCTGGTGTGACAAGCACAGTACACAACTTTCGATTACCGAAGGTAAGAGAAAGTTGTGTGCTGTGCGCCAGTCACACCAGATTTTTTTAAGGTAAGTGCGAAGAATGCGAATATCTCTTAATAAACAAGATATGAATATTTAGGGGTCGTCTACATATTACGTAACGCCTTTTTTGACGATTTTCTAGTCCCCCAATGTCACAGTTAGTCACATACAAACAAACACCCCTATAAATATTAAGTCACAGCATAGAACTACCTCCCCCCCCCCCCCGAATAAAATTTCTTATTCAAAATTCATATCATTTTACTTTTTTTTTATTAAATTTTTCCTCGTGACTCAAATAATCACTCCATTTTTTACTTTGTCTTACCTCTTTATATTAATATATATAGAGAGAAAGTATTGGATTTAAGTCAGAGAAAGTATTGGATTCATGTTAAAAATCCTATGTAGAGATTTTGACGGATATACACGTTTTGAGGTCCCCTGAATCTAAAAAAAAAGTGGTTTTCGCAACATGTTCAGTCTGTGTGTCTGTGAACAAAAGAGCTAGGAAGTTGAAATTTTATATTCAAGTTTGGTGCCTCTCTGGGACGTGACACGGAGCTTTTGAACAAAATAGACCAAAGAGTACTAGTACTTTACTGATGCACTTTTTCAGTTTTTTTCGATTTTCTCAAAATTAGCTAGAACAATTTTGATTAAAATTCAAAAAACGATTATTTTTTAGATGCTCTTTAAAATGTATAAGTTATTCTTATTTTGCCATTAAAATCTTCTGAAGACCACTTTTCTCTTGTAATATAAATATTTTCCCATATTTATAAATTTTACAACTTGGATTTTAATATATCGGTAGGAACAAAATATATGTCGACACAGAAAATCTGGCGTGACAAGCACAGACACAATTTTCGATTACCGAAGGTAAGAAAAAGTTGTGTGTTGTGCGGCCATCACACCAGATTTTTCCCTGTTGTGAAAATCATTCGACCTTTTTTTTTTTTAAATTTTTATAGAAAACGTTATGTCCAGCCCCTCCCCCCCCCCACCTAACGCGTTACGTAATATGTGGACGGTCCCTTATATAAATTTTCAAAAACGAATTGGTGAAAAATTGCGGCTTTTGATTAAGGAAAGACGAGAGTTTACCGAAAACGGGATCGAGCCAGATGGGTTCAGGTGGATGACCAAAGACGGGTTGCGCGACTAGTATTATATAAAATTATTTCTTGATTCTTCACTCTTTTTTTCTCTGGCCTGCGTCGATGACGAATCTCCCTCTAGCACAATATTTATTTTTTAAATAAAAATATAATACAATTAGTATGTTTTTTTTTATTAATAAATAAAAAAATAAAATCTTAAATTCAATTGATTGCCCTTTATTTATACTTAAAGGGTCTATTTACGTCGGCCAACACATCGCTCGTTGTCCGAATATATAACCGGATTTTTTGTATTCCGCTCAGGGCGACACAGATCAGCCAGGCAGACAGTCAAAAAAAAGCTCCCTTCCTCTCTTCTCTCTCTCTCTCTCTCTCTCCAAAAGCCCTCGAAATATTTGCCATCAATTTGTCTTGAGAGAAAAAGAAAAATACACGAAGCTTTTTCGGTCTTTTGTAGAACTTGATTTTCCAATGAAAGGTGGTGGAAAAATCAGATAGAAATGGGAGCGAGAGGGGGGGACAATAAAGAAAGATTGAAGACAGGACATGTTAAATTCTTAATTAAATTTATGTCAATAAAAATCTCCGATCAATGACAGATTGAAACGGAAAGAGGCTGCTAATCAGGTCTTAATAAATAAAAAAAAATATTGAGTTAATTTTTCAATTTAACCCTCTTGAACTGGACTTTCATTAGAAGATTATGGTTTGTCAACTTTTTAAGTTAACGATAATCGACAGACTAAAAAGCGACGTTTTCAGTAAAGTTTTTTAAGTAATCTTGGCAGAAGAAAAGAAGGCTTTTATAGAAAAAAAAAATATTTCGTTCGTGGGATATACAATTTTTTTGTCAATCAGGGATGGGCGTTAATCAGTTACATGTATTTGAAATACAAGATACCAAATACAATATTAATTGGTATCTTGTAACTCGTTACAGCATAGGCAAAGTAATTGGTATCTTGTATTTCGTTACATTTTTAGTAATTGGTATCTGAAATTCGAGATACCAAATACTTTTTTTTTTTTTTTGCCGCAGTGTAAAAAGTCTTGCAGAGGGAGCTGAAACCGTTTTAATTTATTTAATATTACTGTATGTAATCGTCGTGTGGGTTCTCTGCTCCGAATCTTAGTAAAAACCAGTAACGAGAACTCAATCAATCCGCCAAATTTTCACTCTTCGTTAAAAAACTTTTTGCTTTCTTCTTTCAACCAGCTCTCAACGACTAAATCTTTTGTTCTTCTGCCCCAGTTGAAAGACTGTTTTCATTTGCGGGTTTATTCATTCTCCATCAAGTTCCAGATTATCCGACAAAATTTTTGAAAACTTGGTTTTTTGAAACCTTTTCATATTTTTATAAATAAATTTTTTTTAGTGTCATGATTAATTTTATTGTTTTCGATTTTCCAAAGGTATTCTCCAATATAAGTTTAGCTGCCACTTTCCTAAACTAAATTTATTTAGGGTTCCAGATAGAGCCCTGCACGGGCCGATTTTTTTTGGCCCGGACCGGTCCGTGTCCGTATTTTTTTTGACTTCCCGCCCGTACCCGGCCAGTAATTTTTTACCATTCTTCAGGCCCGCCCGGAATTTTTTCAAACCCGCCCATACCCGCCCGAGATTTAGTGAATGAATGAACAAATGTCTAGCAATTTTTAAATAAAATTTCATTTGCATGCCCGTCCGCCCGAACCCGTTTATTTAGACTTGCTACCCGCCCGTAATTTTTTCATGGCCTCCAAAGCCCGCGGGCCGGGCGGGTAACGGGCCTACGGGCCAACCCGTACCCGTGCAGGGTTCTAGTTCCAGAATTACCCCACCAAAAAGTATTTTAAAATCAAGGAAAAATTTGTTTGTAATTGGTATTTTCAATGTATTTGAAATACGTAATTGGTATCTTGTATCTCGTTACACAAACCCGTGAGTAATTGGTATCTTG
>JAKCPI010016096.1:0-11627 GCA_023213315.1 Euborellia annulipes
ATATAGAAGGATTTAATTGTTTTAGATCAGCGCCCCCTCACGGAGTAATTTTTAACTAATTATTAAATAATTAAAAAAATATAATTTCATTCTGACGTGACCCGAAATTAGAATAAAATTATTATTATTTTTTTGAATTAAATAAAATCGAAAATATTTTAATTTTCTAATTAAAACTCGCTAACAATTTATAGCAAACTCCAAAGGGGTTAAAATCACAAAATTCGATATATCTCCTTAAAAATGCATTTTAGACAAATTACACCCTAATATAAAATTGTTCTATTTTTTATTTTAAACAAATTTTGTTTGAACATTTTTTTGATATCTCTATTTAAATTGTTGAATTTTTGAAATTTGTTTTTAGACATACATTTATGGTTGAACGTTATAAAATGATAATTATTTGAATTAAAGACAAAGAATAGATTTAAAAAAAAAATGAATATTAAAAAAATCCACTTAAACAAACGGATCAAGTTAATTTATGAAGAACAAAAAAAAAGCAAAGATTTATAAAGAAAGACAGTTGAAAGATATATTCACTTTGAGATGTTATATTCCATGACTTTCTGTAAATATTATTCTTTGAAAAAAAAAAAAAAAAAATCATTTGACCATTCAAATTAAAAAAAAAAATAAAATTATTTAAATTAGAAGCTAATTAAATCTCACATTTATTTAAATTAATAATAAAATTTTTATATTGTTGTGATTTTATTTTTTCAAAAAATAAAAAAATGGAGGACTGACGCTTTCCCAACTCAAACGAAAAATGTTTTTTTTATTCAATTAAAACAAATTTAATTACAAGTGTTGCATATCATTTTAATCAGAAAAATGGCATCAATTGAACTATATAATAAAAAATATATGTTAATAGACATTCTTAAGAACTTCTCTAACGAATCCTTCTTGATTTATACATTTTTTTTTGCCAAAATATTTAAATTTTAAGTAATAAATAATAAGGAAAAAAAAATCTTGTAATAATTTATAAATTTTGATCAACGATAAAAGTGTTGTTGTTGTTGTTGCTTGCCTGTCTTTTTTTTTTTTTTTATTTATAATGAATTCAATTTATGAAGCGTGAAGAGAAAATTAAAATTTTGTTGTGGACATTTTATCTCTTTTTCTCTTTCTCACTTGGCGCTCTAAGTTTAGATCCCAAAGACTTAGAGGTTGCCATAATATTTATGTATTGACTTCGCTATCGTCAGTTTATCATTTTTTTCTCTCTCTCTCTCTCTCTCTTTAGCCAGGTTCATTTTACAAGATGAGATTCATTTTAACGCTTCCTTTGATCTTTTAATTTCTTCTTTTTTTTTTATTCTTACAAAAATGGCAAATTAAAAATTTAATATCTAGTTCAACAATTCTACCCAAGACTTATTTATTTAAGTCAGGGATCGTTAAAAAGTATTTTTTAAATCTCTCAGGAAATATCCTAGCCATAAAAGCTCAAGAATTTGATATAAAATTGAAATATCTCTTCAACTAGTCAAAATAAAAATATTCTATTTATTATTCTGAACAACTTTTGTTTAAAAAGTTTTTTTCTATCTCATATCGTTTAAGAGATATAAAGGATTTTGTTTTATACTAGCGCCTCCTTATGGGTTAATTTTTAACTAATTATTAATTAAAAAAATAAAATTGTAATCGCCTGTGAGAAATTAGAATAAAATTTCTTTTCCCTAATTAAGGCAAATAATTTTAAATTAATTTTATTTATTTAATTAGGCTATTATTACTCTTTAATGATTTATAACAAACTCTTAAGGGGTTAAATTCACATAAATCTAAATATCTTCTTAAATATTCACTTTAGCCAAATTATACCCAAATACAAAATTGTTCTCTTTATAATTTCCAACAACTTTTATTTGAAGAATTTTTTTATTTCTCTTATCCTTTAGTAAAAGGAAAAACTATTAAATACAAATTAAATAGATTATAAATTAAAAATAAATTGACCTAATATGCGCTCCAATCAGACACTTTATTGCCAGTTAATAATGAATTCTCCTTTAATGAAAAAAGAAGTTGCCAGAAGGGAGGGATTAAAAAGAGAAAGCTGCCATTTAAATGAACATGAAATATAAATGTATAATTATTGTATTTAATTCCTTAGAGAGAGAGAGAGCGAGCTTTTAAAGGAAAATATCGCCAAGAGGGCTGACTTTAATAGAAACTATTAAAACATGTTCGAAGAGAGAAATAACAAATGAGAATTTATCTCTCAGTTTATAAAACTGTCACAAAACGTTTAGCTGGAGTGTAACGACATTGGCATTTTTTTCCATAACATAAAATGTTTTTTATAGTATATTCTAATTCCTGCCATTTTTCTGATTAAAATGATATATCACACTTGTATTAGAGTTTTATGCAAATTATTAAAAATACATCTTTTTTGTTTGAGGTGGGAAAGCGTACGCCATTTTTTTTTAATAAGGTCCCAACAATGAACAAAGAATATAATTAATTAAAAATAAATTTAATTAGGTGAATTAAAATTTAGTTAAATTTATTTAGGCCTATTTATATCTCATTATTTCATTGTCTAATTAAATTAATTAAATTTTTTTTATTTATTTTGAAATTAATCAATAGAGTTGGCCATTTGGAAACTTTTTTCAGTGAATGTACGAAATTCATTTCCTGAAGGGAAGAGGGTTAAAAAAAAACGGAAATGAAATAACGAACCTCCTGCATCATTTCTATTATAAAATCCAATTTTTTTTTTATTTTAATTAGAACTGATTTGCGAAGAAGGTAAAAAGAAAAATAAAAACATTCAATAGGAAAAAATTTTATTAAAATGTTTTATAAAAAAAATAAAAAACTTTTCAAACAAAAGTTGTTCAAAATCGTAAATTGAACAATTTTGTATTTGTGCATTATTTCGATAAACTTAATATTTGAGAAGATATTTTGATTTTTATGATTTCAACCCCTATCGGATTTGTTATAAATTAATTGAGATATTTAAAATATTTTAAATTTAATTAATTCTCAATTTCTTTAATTTATCAGAAGAAATTTTACTCTACACCTTTTAAAGGGTAATAGATAACAAAAAAATTTTCAAACAAAAGTTGTTCAAAATAAAAAATAGAACAATTTATTATTAGGGTATAATTTCGCTAAAGTTAATAGTTGATGAGATATTTCGATTTTTATGATTTCAACTCCTATTGGATTTGTTATAAATTAATTGAGTAATTTAAAATATGTTTAACTTAATAATTAATTATTTTAAAAATATCTGTAATAATTAGCCAAAGGAAATTTATTGGTATTAATTAGTTCAAAATTCAATCGCTAAGGGGCGCTAAGTGAAAATATTAAATCTTTTATATCTCCTAAATGGTAAGAGATATAAAAAAACTTTTCAAACAAAATTTGTTCAGAATTTTAAATAGAACAATTTTGTATATAAGTATTTTTTCAATAAACTTAATATTTGAGAAGATTTTTTGATTTTTTACAAATATTGGTAGGCTAATTGAATCTACAAACACACACACATATAAATGAACTTAAATAAAATCATGATAGATTTCCCTTTATATAACCATTCGGGTGAACCTATAATTGGCTTCTAAATGGAGTGTCTCTCTGGTCCATAAATAATATTTAATTAAATTAAATGTTAAATTTTAAAGAGTTAGTTGAGTGCAGAAATAAATTTAATGAAATTATTACGTTAATGATGATTTTCGCTTGTAAGTTAATTGCACTTTATTTATTTATTTATAAAAACCCATTTGGGTACTTAGAATAATAATGTCTCAATTAGGAGACTTTATTAGAATTGGAAATTTTTCTTTCGATTATAATAAATTAAAAGGTGAATTGCGCTTGCAAAAAAGACCTGTTTTTATTTTAGATATCATAAAACAAAGAATATATACTTAGAGTAAATTGAAATTTCAACTAAATATATGCCGACACAAAAAATCTGGTGTGACGATTACCGAAACGTTAAGAGAAAGTTGTGTGCTGTCACACCATAATTTTTTAAATTTAAATTAAATTTTAAACAATTTTGTATTGTATATATTTAAACAACAAATTAAATTTTTTTTGTTTTTTGTCGTTGTCTAAAGTAAAATTTAATTAATAAATCGATTTTCTCTTAAGATTTTATTAATAATTATATTTCTAATAAAGAGAGGATTAAAAGCAAGAGGGAATGTTATTACACTTAAATTAATTTCAATTAGATTAATTAGAAATTACAAACAAAGCGTTACGAGACTTGCTTGCTCCCTATTTCTCTTGTTATTTATTATTTTCAACGACGATTGGTAATATATGGTTGAATTCAGAATTAAATAGAGAATAATCTTACAAATGTTGGTTTCTCACTCTTCTATACACTGTTAAAAATTTTCAAGGGATATTCATAACCTAGTATATGAATTCTGTTACGCAAACTGTTTATGCATTTTACATTTAGAATGAAAAGTTCATATACTAAAAAATCTAGTGTGACTGGCGCACAGCTCTTAGCACTTTAGTTCCAAACTTGACCACGCGATGATTCATAGATGGCGCTGAGCTTCGAATGCTTCCACATCAGTACCTACGATTTGCACGAAAAATTTCACTGCCCTGGTAGGAATTGCCAATTCTGACAATTGGCCGAACCTTGGGCCAGTTGTCATTTGCTAAGCCTTGAGTAGTGACCATTGGACCAAGCCTGGTCCGAGGCTTGGCCTAATGGTATTATATTATTAAACCGAGCCTTGGGAAGACGAATGAACCAAGCCTGGACCAAGGCTTGGCCCAATGATATTAAATTATTAAAGAGTTGGGTAGTGACCATTGGGCCAAGCCTGGTCCGAGGCTTGGCCCGATGGTTAATTGACCCATCATATAATTAAAAAAAAAAATTAATTTAAATCAAGTAATATTAATTGAAAAATACAGTAAAATATATTTTAAATCTGGTGATTGTTTGATAAAGTTTATTTAGCTAAAATAAAAGGCAAATCAAATAGCTTAAAAGAGAGTCATATCAATATAACAACTGTGTACGAGACAAAACCAAAAAGCCCGAGTTCAAATCTCTCGAGAAACAACTTTTTTTCCTCGAGGCTTGGATCGACCATCCATTTTTTGTTTTCCAAGGCTTGGGCCAACCTTGGTTTTTTTGATTCTCGAGGCTTGGGCCAACCTTGGTTTTTTTTGATTCCCAAGGCTGGGTACATTGTTATCATTCTAAGGCTTGCCCCAAACCCCGCCCAATGCTCGGGACGATTGGCCCAAGCCTGGTCCGAGGCTTGGCCCAATTGTGTATTCCTACCAGGGTGATATACTTTATAAAGAACATCTAAAAAATAATTGATTTTTGAATTTTAAAAATGGATTTACCAATTTATTAAAAGTTTCAGAAACGGATTTATGAAAAATTTCATACACTGCACAGTGGTCTAGATTTGAAAAAAGTTGGCCGAAAATAGAAAAAAGTTTTAGATTTGATTGAAAATTATATAAGGGTTTCCGAGGTTGCTGATTACAAATTTTATAATCTATACAGTATATATAATTCGCTAATGTCCATCTATCTGTCTGTTTGTCTTCTAGGGATTACAGGAAAATTATTTTCATCCCGAAACTCTTATAACTTTTTGAGTTATTAATTCTTAAAGTTACGATTTCTCCCAAAGGAAATGTATAGATAAATATTTATGTATTCTTTTCAAAAACGATTGAAAATGCATATTTTTTTTTACAGTGTAGGATTGGAGTTAATCTTCAATAAAAAAACGTTAAAAAATTAACATTTGGTTAATTTTTTAATTTTTTTCACCCCCCTATTAGATGAGTATATTAAATACTCCCTATACCATTAGATTCAGAATTTAATACAGAATAATCTCCCCCATATTTGTTTCTCGAGCTTTCTTAGTATTGAAGTTATTCATTTATTAATGAAAAAATTTACGTTCAGACATACTATTTTTTTATTTTTCCACCCCCTCTTGGATGAGTGGTTATAATATTAAATTCAGAAATTAACAGGGAATATTTCTATTGTTTTAGAATTTCATCCCCTCTTGATTGATTTCTTGACCATTTTTTCTTTTGACGTGAATAAGTTGCATTTTTTCGTGTTACCTTCACGTGACGTAGTTCTAAAAAAAAGAAAATAGATAAACATAGAAGAGGAAATAGATTCTTATCTAAGATTTAAAGCACTCTCTAATTTATATTTCAAGAAGAAGATTTTTTTTAGAGAGTGAGAGAGAAATCATAAATATTTACATCATCAATCATCTTTTTTTTTATTCTCATACAATAATGAATGAAAATTAGTCTTAAATTGAACATCTTTTGAGGAAATTATCCATCATTTTTTACGAAATAAAAAAAAAAATATCCTATTGATCTTGCCGTTTCAATTTAACGTTCTCTTTCAATTGGAATTAACTTGTCAGTCACACCCCCCATGAAAATTCTCTAAAAAGTTAATTTAAGGTAGGAATTGCCGATCCTTGGGTAGTGACCTTTGGGCCAAGCCTGGCCCCGTGGCTAGATGGCAATTCAAGGCTAGTTCAAAATTTATCCTGTAGAGTTCGTTTCATTCGCCAACAAAATAACATTTTCATAAGTTTAATAAGAAATACATTAGAATTAAATCTCTTCTAAATAACTATTGTACAATTTTTTAAAATTATTATTATTTTAAATTAATACTCGCTATTGATTTACTATAAAATATTTATATGACAAAATCTATTATATCTCCTAAACTGTTAATTTTATCGAAATAATACTCGAACACAAAATTGTTGCATTTGTGATTCTAAACAATTTTTGTTTAAAAAATTTTTTTATATCTCCTACCCTTTAGGAGATATTAAAGGTTTTATTTGTTTTGGATAAGTAGCGCCCTCAAACCGTTGTATTATGAACTAATTCATTTAAAATAAAATTTTTTTAAAATTATTATTTAATTAATACTCGCTAACGATTTATTATAAAGTGGTTTAAATCACAAAAACCGTCTTTTCTCCTAAACTATTCATTTTATCGAAATAATACCCGAATACAAAATTGTTGCATTTATGATTTCCAACAAGAAAATTTTTTCCGTGCCCCCTCGGCCTCTCCTTATATACGCCCGGAATGGAGAGGGGGGAGGCAGCTAAAATACTTTACGTCATAGATGTTGATCATGCATAGTTCAGATAACGAACAAAAGAGGGGATCGCCTTCTTATTTATTTTTTCCTTTCCTTCATTTGATTAGATATTTATCTTAATCTTTTTCTTATATTTTTTCTTTTATATAATTGATGAGCTCAATTCCATTCATGTCAAGAACAGACAGAATGGATTTGATTTCAGTGGCATACCCTCCCTTCTCGTGACTAGATGTTGTTGTTGTTGTTGTTTCTTCTTCTAATTAGTGAGATATAATCGCCCCCCCCTCCCCCCTATTGCGTGATTGCCATCTACCAGAGTCTCTAAGTTGTATGCTTTTTCTCTACATGCATACGATTAACCGCTAATTAATCTCTCTCTGAGGTTTGTTGTTTTTGTTTATACAAAAAAAAAACAATGAAATATTAAGTATATATTTAAATTAAAATCTATATATATAATTAACTAATGTCCGTCTATCTGTCTGTCACGCTCTATTTAGGCAACTTCCCAAAAAAAGGGGAGGATCCGCCGCAGGCGGGCCCGAGCCAGCTGGAGGGAGGTCCAGGGGGCGAAGCTCTCCGAAGGCGGGCGCGCCGCTAGTAATATTTAAATTAGAGACTTTAGAAATTATATAAAAACAGATAACCGAGTGTTTTTATTTATTTTTTTTTTTTTTGACATTTTACTCTTCATTAAATATTTATTTTATTTTATATTTTCATTTACCTATTGATATAAAATTTGACTTAATTGTGGCGCAATTTAAAAAAAAATAAATGATATAAAATACTAGGTGACTTGTTTCAAAATTATTATTTTTTGTTTTGCTCTAAGAGGAAACTTCTTCAGAGCATTGAATTTTAAAAATAAATAAATAAAATGTAAAAAAATTCATATTTATTGTTAAAAAATAAAAATTTTTAATCTAATAACCAAGTATTTTTTTCCTTTTAATTTTTTTTATATAGACCTAATAAATTATACATATACAAAATCGAAAGGTATAAAATACTAAGTTATTAGATTCAAAATTTTTATTTTTACCAATAAATATGAATTTTAAAACACAATTTAGTGTTTTATATTATTTAATTTTGTATATGTATATCAATTTATTAAAAAAAAAAATTAAATGATATAAAATACTAGGTTATATGCTTCAAAATTCATATTTACTGATCAAAATAAAAATTTGGAATTTAAGTAGCTAGTTTTTTTATATCATTTAATTTTTTTATTTATTAATTTGATACATATTACTTTGACAATGTCACAAATGCCCCTGAGTTTATAATTAGATTTCAGCAATCCTTTTTTTTTAATTTCTTTGAAATAAGTCGTAATTTTTTTTTTTAGAATTTTCATATATAAATTACAGAATTAAAACTAGATAAAATGTATATTTTGATTTTAGTTAAAAAGAGTACTTTACTCTTTTAGTTTTTTAGTTTTTTTGACTATAATTTCGTCATTTGTATTCTTAGATAAAATTTTTCTATATTTAACGTATTCTAATTCTAAATTTTAAACAACTTTAGTAATAAAAGTTTTTTTCATAAAACCAATCGTTGATGGGATATAGAGCATTATTTCTGTTTTTGTAGAAAAAAAAATCACGTGACTAATTATTTCTTAAAAACTAATAATTAAGTGCATTAGATTCTTGATAAATTATATTTCGTTTTTTTTTCTGATTTATTTCAACAGGAAATAAGTAATTAAAGATCAAAAAAGAGATTTCAAATAAATCTTAATGCAAGGAACAGGTTGAAGGAGAAATTGCTATTTTTGGTGGACTTAATTAAATTTAGAAATAAATGGCAATAGCGAGATATCAAAGAGATAGAGGCAAACAAAGACCAGAATTCTAAAAAAATTATATAGAACAATTTTTTATCAAGGTGTTATTTATATTACAAAAACCGTTATATCTCCCAAATTATTCATTTTTCGAAATAATACCCGAATACAAAATTGTTGCATTTGTGATTCTAAACAATTTTTGTTTAAAAAACTTTTTTATATCTCCTACCCTTTAGGAGATATAAAAGGTTTTATTTGTTTTGGATAAGTAGCGCCCTCAAACCGTTGTATTATGAACTAATTCATTAATAAAAAATTTCAAATTAGAATAAATTTTTTTTTAAAATTATTTAATTAATACTCGCTAACGATTTATTATAAAAGGAGTTTAAATCACAAAAACCGTTTTATCTCCTAAACTATTCATTTTATCGATATAATACCCTAATACAAAATTGTTGCATTTATGATTTCCAACAATTCTTGTTTAAAAATTTTTTCTATATCTCCTATTCTTTAAAAGATATAGAAATTTTTTAAATAAAAATAAAAATTTTTATAGTCGAAGTGTATTATCCATTTTTAAAATGATGGATATTTTGATTTTTTGGGATTTAAAATAATCCAATTTTAATAAATTAAATATTTTTATTGATGATAATTAGAAAGAAAATTTTATTTCAATTTAAACAATTTCTATATCTTTTAAAGAGTGGGAGATATAGAAAAGATTTTTATACAAAAATTGTAGGAAATTTTAAATGCAACAATTTTGTATTTGGTTATTATATCGATAAATTGAATAGTTTAGGAGATATAACGGTTTTATAAAAAATAGTTTATAATAAATCAATAGCGAGTATTAATTATATAATAATTTTTAAAAATTGTAATTATTTAAATTTTATTCTAATTTCTAAAATTTATTTCAAATTCTTTTTTATTTTAATTAATTAGTTCACAAATCATCATTTTGAGGGCGCTGTTATCCAAAACAAATAAAACCTTCCATCTCCTAAGGGGTAAGAGATATAAAAAAAATTTTCAAACAAAAATTGTTTAAAATCACAAATGCAACAAATTTGTATTTGGGTATTTTTTTGATAAAAGTAATATTTCAGTTTTTTCTTTTAATTTTTAATTAGGATCTCTTTAATACAAAAATAGACTTATATAATTAATATAAAAATTTTTTCACTCAATACTAGCGTTGTATTTTCCTGTACGGGATGGTCGAAAATAAATAAATAAATACTAGTACTGCAATAAACAAGAAGAATTGAAATTAAATAAAGCAAAATTCAATTTAATTGAACAAAAGCTAAATTATTGTTATTATAATTTGATAAATTTTAATGTATAATTTTGTTTAAAGAACAAATAAATTTATTACAGGAAACCTGTTTGTTGTTTAATTAGAAATAAATATTTAAACGCGTCGCCTAATAAAGACGCTTTCTGCTTGCTTGTTTTCCATTCTGCATTGTATTTAGATTCTCGATACAAAAAGCAAGCGTTTCTGTCAGTTTCAATTTTTCATAGAATAGAATTAATTAAAGAGCGCGCAAGAAAGCAAGAATTGTAAATAAATTGCTTTGATTTACAGGACAAAAGAGAAGAAGCTGTTTAAAATAAAAAAAGCAACTGAATTAAGATCGAATTTCAAAAAAAAAATAAGAAACTCGATGCATTTTATTGCACATATCAACAACAACAACAACAACATTTGAGTCTCAAATTTCAAAAATTTGCATACAAAAACAATCGATTAAAAAGATTTTGTTCTTAGAATTAAACGTCACGTTTTGATTACGTCTTATGAGAGAATTTATTTTGCATTTCAGGTGGTGGGTAGGTGTGGTGGTGCGTATGCGTGATGGGATGCACACCGAGTGCATTGGAACGACAGGCGAGTGGTACGGCGGTGCCATCACCGCCCCCGTCACAACCACAATCGCCAGCAAATGTTGAACAACCGCCTCAAATTGCCGCCGAAGTCCTGCCGCCACCGTTACCACAACAACAACACCCGGAACATGGGGATCCACCGTGCAATCATCATGAAAGGACACAACTCACAGGTAATTTTAAAAAAATTTATTACGTATTCTAAATCTTGCTATTTTTCTGATTAAAATGATATATAACACTTGTATACTAATTTGTCGTAATTAGTTTAAAAAATGTCTTTTAGGTTTGAGGTGAGAGCGTCAGTCCGCCATTTTCTTTTTTTTTTAAATAAAATAACAACAATAAACAAAGAATATAATTAATTAAAATTAAATAAATAAATAACAATCATCATTATCTAATTAAATCTCGTTAATTATTAATAATTAATTGTTAAAGTGTGAATTTATTACATTCAATATATGCATTTTGTAATAATAATAATAAAAAAGCTGATATTTTTGAAACGAAGACATTTTTGTCAACAGGTGAATTATTCATCTCTCTCTTTCTCTCTCTCTGATTCGATTTGAGCAGACATTGAAAGTCAATTTTTTATTCATCTTCAACCAGCCATGAAATGACAATCATTTTGCTATTTTATGGACAAAAAACGAAGACGGGCTCCCGAATCTCGTATAATTAACAACAATTTGCTTTTAAAGTGGCGATAATCAGATGAGATTAAATATAAAAAAAAAACTTCCTTTA
>JAKCPI010016099.1:0-37300 GCA_023213315.1 Euborellia annulipes
TTAAAACTCTTTCTTGAATATCTCCGCAACTAAATGACCTAGCGCGATGATTATGGGCGCAAACTTTAGAGGAGATTCTGCTCTTTCTGCTAGCCCATCTAGCTTTCCAAATAACCTGCAATTGAGGGAGAAAATGTCACGTCACGATTGAAATAACAGAGCTACGGTGTAGCCCATAAGCGTCCAAAAATCAAATTTAATTCTGAATCTGACCCACTAATTAAATCTGAAATTAGATATTTAATTAACAGAGCTGATTGCGATTTCTCGAATTTTGATGGGGGGTTTTAGGGGGGGCCGCATGTTTCGAAATAATTATCACCATTGGACTCACGGTTGATCATAGAGTCCAAATCCGTCGAGTTCACATTTTTGATAAAATTTTTTTTTTTATTGCGAAGCAGATATATTTTAAAACTCTTTCTTGAATATCTCCGCAACCAAATGACCTAGCGCGATGATTATGGGCGCAAACTTTAGAGGAGATTCTGCTCTTTCTGCTAGCCCATCTAGCTTTCCAAATAACCTGCAATTGAGGGAGAAAATGTCACGTCACGATTGAAATAACAGAGCTACGGTGTAGCCCATAAGCGTCCAAAAATCAAATTTAATTCTGAATCTGACCCACTAATTAAATCTGAAATTAGATATTTAATTAACAGAGCTGATTGCGATTTCTCGAATTTTGATGGGGGGTTTTAGGGGGGGGCCGCATGTTTCGAAATAATTATCACCATTGGACTCACGGTTGATCATAGAGTCCAAATCCGTCGAGTTCACATTTTTGATAAAATTTTTTTTTTTATTGCGAAGCAGATATATTTTAAAACTCTTTCTTGAATATCTCCGCAACTAAATGACCTAGCGCGATGATTATGGGCGCAAACTTTAGAGGAGATTCTGCTCTTTCTGCTAGCCCATCTAGCTTTCCAAATAACCTGCAATTGAGGGAGAAAATGTCACGTCACGATTGAAATAACAGAGCTACGGTGTAGCCCATAAGCGTCCAAAAATCAAATTTAATTCTGAATCTGACCCACTAATTAAATCTGAAATTAGATATTTAATTAACAGAGCTGATTGCGATTTCTCGAATTTTGATGGGGGGTTTTAGGGGGGGGCCGCATGTTTCGAAATAATTATCACCATTGGACTCACGGTTGATCATAGAGTCCAAATCCGTCGAGTTCACATTTTTGATAAAATTTTTTTTTTTTATTGCGAAGCAGATATATTTTAAAACTCTTTCTTGAATATCTCCGCAACTAAATGACCTAGCGCGATGATTATGGGCGCAAACTTTAGAGGAGATTCTGCTCTTTCTGCTAGCCCATCTAGCTTTCCAAATAACCTGCAATTGAGGGAGAAAATGTCACGTCACGATTGAAATAACAGAGCTACGGTGTAGCCCATAAGCGTCCAAAAATCAAATTTAATTCTGAATCTGACCCACTAATTAAATCTGAAATTAGATATTTAATTAACAGAGCTGATTGCGATTTCTCGAATTTTGATGGGGGGTTTTAGGGGGGGGCCGCATGTTTCGAAATAATTATCACCATTGGACTCACGGTTGATCATAGAGTCCAAATCCGTCGAGTTCACATTTTTGATAAAATTTTTTTTTTTATTGCGAAGCAGATATATTTTAAAACTCTTTCTTGAATATCTCCGCAACTAAATGACCTAGCGCGATGATTATGGGCGCAAACTTTAGAGGAGATTCTGCTCTTTCTGCTAGCCCATCTAGCTTTCCAAATAACCTGCAATTGAGGGAGAAAATGGCACGTCACGATTGAAATAACAGAGCTACGGTGTAGCCCATAAGCGTCCAAAAATCAAATTTAATTCTGAATCTGACCCACTAATTAAATCTGAAATTAGATATTTAATTAACAGAGCTGATTGCGATTTCTCGAATTTTGATGGGGGGTTTTAGGGGGGGCCGCATGTTTCGAAATAATTATCACCATTGGACTCACGGTTGATCATAGAGTCCAAATCCGTCGAGTTCACATTTTTGATAAAATTTTTTTTTTTTATTGCGAAGCAGATATATTTTAAAACTCTTTCTTGAATATCTCCGCAACTAAATGACCTAGCGCGATGATTATGGGCGCAAACTTTAGAGGAGATTCTGCTCTTTCTGCTAGCCCATCTAGCTTTCCAAATAACCTGCAATTGAGGGAGAAAATGTCACGTCACGATTGAAATAACAGAGCTACGGTGTAGCCCATAAGCGTCCAAAAATCAAATTTAATTCTGAATCTGACCCACTAATTAAATCTGAAATTAGATATTTAATTAACAGAGCTGATTGCGATTTCTCGAATTTTGATGGGGGGTTTTAGGGGGGGGCCGCATGTTTCGAAATAATTATCACCATTGGACTCATGGTTGATCATAGAGTCCAAATCCGTCGAGTTCACATTTTTGATAAAATTTTTTTTTTTTATTGCGAAGCAGATATATTTTAAAACTCTTTCTTGAATATCTCCGCAACTAAATGACCTAGCGCGATGATTATGGGCGCAAACTTTAGAGGAGATTCTGCTCTTTCTGCTAGCCCATCTAGCTTTCCAAATAACCTGCAATTGAGGGAGAAAATGTCACGTCACGATTGAAATAACAGAGCTACGGTGTAGCCCATAAGCGTCCAAAAATCAAATTTAATTCTGAATCTGACCCACTAATTAAATCTGAAATTAGATATTTAATTAACAGAGCTGATTGCGATTTCTCGAATTTTGATGGGGGGTTTTAGGGGGGGGCCGCATGTTTCGAAATAATTATCACCATTGGACTCACGGTTGATCATAGAGTCCAAATCCGTCGAGTTCACATTTTTGATAAAATTTTTTTTTTTATTGCGAAGCAGATATATTTTAAAACTCTTTCTTGAATATCTCCGCAACTAAATGACCTAGCGCGATGATTATGGGCGCAAACTTTAGAGGAGATTCTGCTCTTTCTGATAGCCCATCTAGCTTTCCAAATAACCTGCAATTGAGGGAGAAAATGTCACGTCACGATTGAAATAACAGAGCTACGGTGTAGCCCATAAGCGTCCAAAAATCAAATTTAATTCTGAATCTGACCCACTAATTAAATCTGAAATTAGATATTTAATTAACAGAGCTGATTGCGATTTCTCGAATTTTGATGGGGGGTTTTAGGGGGGGGCCGCATGTTTCGAAATAATTATCACCATTGGACTCACGGTTGATCATAGAGTCCAAATCCGTCGAGTTCACATTTTTGATAAAATTTTTTTTTTTATTGCGAAGCAGATATATTTTAAAACTCTTTCTTGAATATCTCCGCAACTAAATGACCTAGCGCGATGATTATGGGCGCAAACTTTAGAGGAGATTCTGCTCTTTCTGCTAGCCCATCTAGCTTTCCAAATAACCTGCAATTGAGGGAGAAAATGTCACGTCACGATTGAAATAACAGAGCTACGGTGTAGCCCATAAGCGTCCAAAAATCAAATTTAATTCTGAATCTGACCCACTAATTAAATCTGAAATTAGATATTTAATTAACAGAGCTGATTGCGATTTCTCGAATTTTGATGGGGGGTTTTAGGGGGGGGCCGCATGTTTCGAAATAATTATCACCATTGGACTCACGGTTGATCATAGAGTCCAAATCCGTCGAGTTCACATTTTTGATAAATTTTTTTTTTTTTATTGCGAAGCAGATATATTTTAAAACTCTTTCTTGAATATCTCCGCAACTAAATGACCTAGCGCGATGATTATGGGCGCAAACTTTAGAGGAGATTCTGCTCTTTCTGCTAGCCCATCTAGCTTTCCAAATAACCTGCAATTGAGGGAGAAAATGTCACGTCACGATTGAAATAACAGAGCTACGGTGTAGCCCATAAGCGTCCAAAAATCAAATTTAATTCTGAATCTGACCCACTAATTAAATCTGAAATTAGATATTTAATTAACAGAGCTGATTGCGATTTCTCGAATTTTGATGGGGGGTTTTAGGGGGGGGCCGCATGTTTCGAAATAATTATCACCATTGGACTCACGGTTGATCATAGAGTCCAAATCCGTCGAGTTCACATTTTTGATAATTTTTTTTTTTTTATTGCGAAGCAGATATATTTTAAAACTCTTTCTTGAATATCTCCGCAACCAAATGACCTAGCGCGATGATTATGGGCGCAAACTTTAGAGGAGATTCTGCTCTTTCTGCTAGCCCATCTAGCTTTCCAAATAACCTGCAATTGAGGGAGAAAATGGCACGTCACGATTGAAATAACAGAGCTACGGTGTAGCCCATAAGCGTCCAAAAATCAAATTTAATTCTGAATCTGACCCACTAATTAAATCTGAAATTAGATATTTAATTAACAGAGCTGATTGCGATTTCTCGAATTTTGATGGGGGGTTTTAGGGGGGGGCCGCATGTTTCGAAATAATTATCACCATTGGACTCACGGTTGATCATAGAGTCCAAATCCGTCGAGTTCACATTTTTGATAAATTTTTTTTTTTTATTGCGAAGCAGATATATTTTAAAACTCTTTCTTGAATATCTCCGCAACTAAATGACCTAGCGCGATGATTATGGGCGCAAACTTTAGAGGAGATTCTGCTCTTTCTGCTAGCCCATCTAGCTTTCCAAATAACCTGCAATTGAGGGAGAAAATGTCACGTCACGATTGAAATAACAGAGCTACGGTGTAGCCCATAAGCGTCCAAAAATCAAATTTAATTCTGAATCTGACCCACTAATTAAATCTGAAATTAGATATTTAATTAACAGAGCTGATTGCGATTTCTCGAATTTTGATGGGGGGTTTTAGGGGGGGGCCGCATGTTTCGAAATAATTATCACCATTGGACTCACGGTTGATCATAGAGTCCAAATCCGTCGAGTTCACATTTTTGATAAATTTTTTTTTTTTTATTGCGAAGCAGATATATTTTAAAACTCTTTCTTGAATATCTCCGCAACTAAATGACCTAGCGCGATGATTATGGGCGCAAACTTTAGAGGAGATTCTGCTCTTTCTGCTAGCCCATCTAGCTTTCCAAATAACCTGCAATTGAGGGAGAAAATGTCACGTCACGATTGAAATAACAGAGCTACGGTGTAGCCCATAAGCGTCCAAAAATCAAATTTAATTCTGAATCTGACCCACTAATTAAATCTGAAATTAGATATTTAATTAACAGAGCTGATTGCGATTTCTCGAATTTTGATGGGGGGTTTTAGGGGGGGGCCGCATGTTTCGAAATAATTATCACCATTGGACTCACGGTTGATCATAGAGTCCAAATCCGTCGAGTTCACATTTTTGATAAATTTTTTTTTTTTTATTGCGAAGCAGATATATTTTAAAACTCTTTCTTGAATATCTCCGCAACCAAATGACCTAGCGCGATGATTATGGGCGCAAACTTTAGAGGAGATTCTGCTCTTTCTGATAGCCCATCTAGCTTTCCAAATAACCTGCAATTGAGGGAGAAAATGTCACGTCACGATTGAAATAACAGAGCTACGGTGTAGCCCATAAGCGTCCAAAAATCAAATTTAATTCTGAATCTGACCCACTAATTAAATCTGAAATTAGATATTTAATTAACAGAGCTGATTGCGATTTCTCGAATTTTGATGGGGGGTTTTAGGGGGGGCCGCATGTTTCGAAATAATTATCACCATTGGACTCACGGTTGATCATAGAGTCCAAATCCGTCGAGTTCACATTTTTGATAAATTTTTTTTTTTTATTGCGAAGCAGATATATTTTAAAACTCTTTCTTGAATATCTCCGCAACTAAATGACCTAGCGCGATGATTATGGGCGCAAACTTTAGAGGAGATTCTGCTCTTTCTGCTAGCCCATCTAGCTTTCCAAATAACCTGCAATTGAGGGAGAAAATGTCACGTCACGATTGAAATAACAGAGCTACGGTGTAGCCCATAAGCGTCCAAAAATCAAATTTAATTCTGAATCTGACCCACTAATTAAATCTGAAATTAGATATTTAATTAACAGAGCTGATTGCGATTTCTCGAATTTTGATGGGGGGTTTTAGGGGGGGGCCGCATGTTTCGAAATAATTATCACCATTGGACTCACGGTTGATCATAGAGTCCAAATCCGTCGAGTTCACATTTTTGATAAATTTTTTTTTTTTATTGCGAAGCAGATATATTTTAAAACTCTTTCTTGAATATCTCCGCAACCAAATGACCTAGCGCGATGATTATGGGCGCAAACTTTAGAGGAGATTCTGCTCTTTCTGCTAGCCCATCTAGCTTTCCAAATAACCTGCAATTGAGGGAGAAAATGGCACGTCACGATTGAAATAAAAGAGCTACGGTGTAGCCCATAAGCGTCCAAAAATCAAATTTAATTCTGAATCTGACCCACTAATTAAATCTGAAATTAGATATTTAATTAACAGAGCTGATTGCGATTTCTCGAATTTTGATGGGGGGTTTTAGGGGGGGGCCGCATGTTTCGAAATAATTATCACCATTGGACTCACGGTTGATCATAGAGTCCAAATCCGTCGAGTTCACATTTTTGATAAAATTTTTTTTTTTTATTGCGAAGCAGATATATTTTAAAACTCTTTCTTGAATATCTCCGCAACTAAATGACCTAGCGCGATGATTATGGGCGCAAACTTTAGAGGAGATTCTGCTCTTTCTGCTAGCCCATCTAGCTTTCCAAATAACCTGCAATTGAGGGAGAAAATGTCACGTCACGATTGAAATAACAGAGCTACGGTGTAGCCCATAAGCGTCCAAAAATCAAATTTAATTCTGAATCTGACCCACTAATTACATCTGAAATTAGATATTTAATTAACAGCATGTTTCGAAATAATTATCGCCATTGAACTCACGGTTGGTCATAGAGTCCAAATCCGTCGAGTTCACTTTTTTTATGAAAATAATTTAAAAAAAAATTATTGCGAAACAGATAAACAAAAATTCTTTCTTTGAATTCTCCGCAACCAAATGACCTAGCGGGGTGATTATGGGCGCAAACTTTAGAGGAGATTCTTCTCTTTCTGATAGCTTTATATATTATAAATTATAAGTAGGGCTCGGATTTCGCCCTATTTGCCTTTTTTTAATTTATGGCTTAAAATTTAGGCCAATTTGATATGTATACGTATGAAACGTATAGTTTCATGAAATTCTGAATTAAATAAGAGGCATTTGTTAGTGCCTATTTTAAGTTCAAATAGCCAATTTCAATTTTTTACGAGCTATACATAGCCTAAATTTAATTTTTTTTGAATTATCAAGAAAATATTTCAAGGGGGGGGGGTAAAGGGGGTAATTACTCTCCCCCCCGAGATTAAAAAAAAAAAAATTATTTTTATTGTAAAATTTTAAATATTAGTACTCAAAAATTTGATTTCTATTTATATTCTGGCAAACAAGTACAGAATGAGCCTTTAAATTACCGAAATTAAGAAAAAATTGTGTGCTGTGCGACCAGTCACCCCAGAATACCAAAAATAAGACATCAATTTTTAAAATTTTTTATATTATTTCTTAATTTCTGCTTTTTAAGTGCCTATTTTTACAATAAATGCCTTTTTAAGGGCCTATTTTAATAATTTTTAGTGCTTAGTTGCCTGTCTATTTTAAAGATTTTAAGTGCCTATAAATCCGAGCCCTAATTATAAGTATGCTTAATACTTGAAAAAATCTGGTGTGACAAGCACAGAAAACAATTTTCGATTACCGAAGGTAAGAGAAAGTTGTGTGCTGTGCGACAGTACTTAATACTTGAAAAAATCTGGTGTGACTGTCGCACAGCACACAACTTTCTCTTACCTTCGGTAATCGAAAATTGTTTTCTGTGCTTGTCACACCAGATTTTTTCAAGTATTAAGCATACTTATAATCTATATGCAATAAATATGTTTCAACTATAGCCTAAGACATTGAGTTTAAATTTGAATTGCTTTGTTCAATTCTGGCGATGTTTCGGCCTATTCTTTCGGCCTTCTTCAGAATAGTTTGTGTAATCGGTGTGAGTTTAGCCTCACACTTGACATCTTCCCACAAAGGGATTTCATTTGGCGTTTATTCGAGTTAAAAAATTGGAATCTTATATTTTTTGTTTCGTTCCAGATGTTACTTTCTCAAGAATTGAATTATTTAGTAATCTTAGGAAATAATTCAGTATTTAATTGAGATATTTCTCTTCTTCTAAGTGTTTAATGCATTTTAAGACCATTAAAAGATATTAAATTTTCAAATTCAATAAAGTAATATCTAAATTTAGTTTAGTCTTATTTAGAACAAGATCCAACCCTTAAACATGTTATTAAATTAAGTCTTATCTTATGGTCAATATAAACTAGACCCAGGGAAGATTAAAGATGAGTTTAAACTTAAAGGTAAAGCAGTGGGGATTGAACTCCGGACTTTAGTCTTTCACCCTGCCGTAGTTAGTAATGGACTAATTAAATATTTAACAGTTTTGTAATAAACTCCTAAGGGTAAAATAATGGCAAGTAGTTGCCAAGTATGAAGTAAAAAAAAAAACTCTAATAAAGGAAAAAAAAAAACGTTCTCCGGGCTCAGGAAATTGGCACATCTCTGTTCTCAACTTCTTTTTATAACGGGTAATGAAACGGATATGAATAACGTAATACTATATTCTTCACATATTAATATTCTTTCGTAACATACCTTCTTTTATACAGTAAGGCCTATTCTTTTTTTTTTTCTTTCGATCACTATTATATTTAATAGTAAGGAGGTATTATTATAACTTTTAAATTGTAAAAAATTTCTAGCCAATAGAACTCTAAATTTTCCCTCGGGCTTGGTGTAGTTGGTAGTTGGACCAAGGGTCCCGGGTTCGGATCGCAGGCAGTTCGATTATTTTATTTAAGCAATTTGGATACCAATTTTTTTTTTCATTTTTAAATGCTTCTATTTAACTTACACTATTAAAAAAACTTCCTATACAAGTATAGGAACTCTGTTTCATAAACTGTTTATGAATATATATGAGAACGTTCAATTTGTTGCCAACCTAACAAATTTCTTGTATATTTTAAAATTAATTATTTTGGTAAAAAGTGTTAATTTTAATTTTTATAGCTATTTTGTTGAATTACTTTATAATAATTATTTAATTAGTATGATTTTAATATACTTCATAATTATTTAAATAGTTTAGAGCGCGAATTTCAAACCAGAATTTAATAAATTTAGATTTGTAAAATAAATTTTAAAAGAATAATTTCAAGTTTCCTTAAAATAATTATAAAATAACTTCCCTTTTTTTAAGAAATTTGTTTACTATGTTACTCCCTGGTTCATGAACTATATGTGTACTAATTCATTCAATAGATTCATTGAAAATTGTTAATTTCTATAAAACATATACATATATACATACCGGTACATACAAACATTTTTCCCTTTTCATTTTTATATATAGAGATTATTTTAACGGTTAATTATTCATGAACTTAAGATTTTTTGTGAATCATATCCTTTCCGGGACTCTCCCGGTACACAGACAAAAAATTTACGCTGATATTTTAGAATTCAAAATGTAAATAAATAAAAAATCTTAAACATGGGAAAATATTTATATTTTCTTACCATGGCTAGTATTTCTTCTAATTTTTATTACTTTCTCTTGCCTATGTATATATGTAATATATATATATAGAGAGAAAGTATTGGATTCATGTCAAAAATTCGATGTCGAGATTTTGATGGATCTTCACGTTTTGAGGTCCCCTGAATCCAAAAAACTGGTTTTCGCGACATGGTCTGTCTGTGGGTGGGTGGGGTGTGTGTGTGTGTGTGTTCAATTTTAAGCATGAAGGAATTGAGCTAGGAGGTTGAAATTTTATATTTAAGTTAAATACCTCCCGGGACCGGAAAAATAAGCTTTTAATCAAAATCAGCCAAAGAGTACTAGTACTTTACTGATGTACTTTTTCAGTTTTTTTCGATTTTCTCAAAATTCGCTCTAACGATTTTGATTAAAATTCAAAAATCAATTATTTTTTAGATGCTCTTTCAAATGTATATTCTCTTTTTGCCCTCAAAATTGTTTGAAGCACACTTTACTCTTGTGCTTCATAGGAAAGATAGGAGAAATGGTTGCCATGGTTACAAAATATAAATATTTTCCCATGTTTATAATTGGCAGGGGGGAACAAAAAATTTAAATTTTATAATTTTGACATCTTAAATTTCTAATATACTGCCGGGAACTAAATACATGTCGACACAAAAAATCTGGTGTGACAAGCACACTACACAACTTTCGATTACCGAAGGTAAGAGAAATTTGTGTGCTGTGCGCCAGTCACACCAGATTTTTTTTTTCTTATTTTAACCGTTAAATACTCATTAACTTATTGTTAATTGTGAAACATAACCTGTCCGGGATTCTCACAAACCTACACAAAAAATTTCATCAAAATCGATTCAGTCGTTTAGGAGGAGTTCAGTCACATACACACGTACAGAAGAATTATACATATATATAAAGATAAGAAAATTTCAACCTGATGGTGTGACTAAGCCCCTCTATGTAATTTTCTCATACACTATTTTATATATATTCAACATTACTATGGAATTTTTTTAGAAATTTTTAGGTCAAACTTAGATATTCGTATAGAACTGTTTTTTTTTTTTTTTTTTTTTTTTTAGTTAGTTTTACTAGATCTATTTGAGTTCATTAAAAGGATATATAGTAGAAATTTATTTTTATAGTGATATATCTCCTCCATAGTTAAAATTAATATTAGTAAAACACACACATAAATCTGATTAAAATCCAGAATATTTATAGATACAGATTTATTCGTGGAGTAATTAATTAATAGCCAAAAGTCAAAAGATCCCAAATACCAATATACAAAGTAGAGAAGACATTTGAAAATCCGTCTAATAAATTAATGACTCCGAAGAGGGTCAGAGATCACAAACGGTTAATACCACTGTCTCAATTAATTCCCTACCAAATTAATTTCACAACCTGCACCAGCTTATGCTTGCTTGCTTGGGACGGTTAAGTTATGCTTAACCGTAAATTTCGCTATCGTATTTAAATGGGCATTAACGTCCTCTTGAAATAATAGCATCTGTTAAACAGTGACATAGGATGCAATATTCGTGTTGTGTTTACTAATTTGTTCTCTGGCCATTTAATATCGTCTCTGTTTTATCATTCCAATAAATTAAATGGTTTGGAATCAAAATTAAGTTAAGTGAAATTTAAATGACATAAGAAAAAACGCCTTCTTGATTTCAAGTTTTCATTCCTATTTTAAAAAAATGTGGCATATTTATTCAGTCATTCATTTTAAAGTATAACCTTTTTTTAGATATAATAGGAAAATTACTAACTGTTTAGAAGTGGCTTTTTTGGGATAAGTTTCTGAATTTTATTTTAAAAAGACAACAAAATGTGTGGCCGAGAGACATAGCTGTCTCTTCGCCAATAAAACCTTAAGAAGAGATATTGGATAATTTTTTACGACTTGAACCTGAAACTGATTAGCCATGAAACTCGTTTAAAAAAATTGATAGATTCTTCCGTATGACAATTCCCCGTCATCTGATGATGGTCCAATATATTTTAATCGAAATGTCGTGAGATTTGGAAGTTATTAGTGACGAGACTGCGCCCTTCTGGCTGTTGCCTCCTGTCCTAATCAAAATAATTTAATATTTTTACTTTCTCTTACCTATATATGTAATATATAGAGAGAAAGTATTGAGATCATGTCAAAAATTCGATGCCGAGATTTTTTTAAGTTTCGGTATCTTAGGCCACTTATATTAAATTACGATATAGGGGTCCAGGCTTATTTATTTACACCATTTGGTATCCAAATGATCTAAACAAATTCATCGGTTTAATAATAGTTTTTATAAAAAAAAATTTTATTACAAGAATATAATTAAAAAGAACATGTTGGCCTACGAATATTTTAATAATATCTGACTAAATATTAATACAAATATAGGCCTATACAAATGCGAGAAGCTCTCAGTAATTGGTGTAACATTAAAATATTAATAGGCCAACATGGGCTTTTTTAATTACCTATATTATCTAATTTTTTCTCAGCACTTAGTATTATTAAGTTGAATTATACTTAGGAATGGAATATTAACAAACGAAATAATTTTTTTTATACTTTGTAAATTGTATTTTTTGTTTAGCTGTGGTTTATTAAATACAACGATTCCATCTGATTGAAAATACAAAAAACTACATTTAGTTAGACACAGAGAATGTAATTTACTAGGTTCTTATTATTGAAAACTTTACTTTTAAAATTTTATAATAGGTATTTTAATATACCATTGTATAATAAATTTTTCCTGGTTGCATCCCAGTTCTTTTAGAAGAGGTATTTTAATTATTTAAATAAGCTACATCTGAAAACATTGCGTATTTAATTACCCTTAGCCCTCAGGGCTTGGTGTAGGGGTTAGCGTGCTAACTAACCTCGTATACCAAAAGTTTGGATACCAAATGGCTTAGAAAAGAATGCCTGGACCCCTAATAGATAAATTAAACATACGAGTATCGTTTTAAGTCTTAAATAGCCTAAGTTGCAGAAAAGACTGTGTGTATGTGTGTGTGAATGTGAGTGTGAATGAGAAAAAAGTGTGTTTTTGTTAAAAAAAAAAAAAAAAAATTAACCTTATCAAAATATATGAATCTTGAAAATATTATAAAAGATATTAAAATGTTTATTATTTAACAAATTTTGTTGCCCTTGACCTCTGGCTCAGAGGTACAGCATTAGCTTCTGGTGCCAAAGGTAGGTTAAGGGTCCCAAGCAAAAGGTTTATTTATTGAAATATGTAGGGATGGGATTTTAAATGGCATCTGATGCCGAAAAAGACCTTAACCTTTAAAAAAAAAAAAAAAAAACGAATTTTGCATTTTGTTCCAAGGAAAAAATATTAATCGATTTATAATATTGATTCCAGCCATGTTTATAGTGTTTAATTTAAACTTTTAAACAATTTTGTCTCTTTTCTATTTATTTTTTTTCACATTTACATTTTTTTTTTTTTAATTAGACAAGAGAAGTGACGAAAAATATTTCTTTCATTTATATTTAATTAACCTTATTTTGACTTTAAAGAATTCTATATTTTTTCCTCTTCTCTTTAATGAGAAAATATAATATGCAAATTTTTTTCCTTTGTGAATATTAGACCATTTATATATTGACGGTTAGTGATTACCATAATTTTCCTATTAATTAATAGCATTTTAATTAAATATTTGCCATGTTGAGTGAGAAAATGAACTTACCGCTCTATAATGGTTAATCATTCACATGTATTGTGAATTATCGTCGAAAATTTTATTTCAAATTTTTATTTTTATAAATATTAAAAAAATAATTTTACTTTCACAACCGGTTTTGGCTCGCTTTTTGCCTTCTCTGATTAATATCCAATACATTAATGAGAGCATGTAATTTGTCAAAAGTTTTTATAGAATTTTTCGAGATTAGATAAGAGCAAGATGAATATATTGTATTTTTAAATTTATATAAATGTAATGATATAATTCAATGAATCTTAATAGTCCTTAATATCTAAAAATCTGGTGTGACTGTCGCACAGCACACAACTTGTTCCCAAGTTGTGTTCTGTGCTTGTCACACCAGATTTTTTGTGTCGACATATATTTAGTTCCCGCCAATTTATTGGAATTTAAGATGTAAAATTTATAAGTATGGGAAAATATTTATATTTTGTTACCATGGCAACCATTTCTCCTTCTTTCCTATGAAGCACAAGAGTAAAGTGTGCTTCAAACAATTTTGAGGTCAAAACGAGAATATACATTTGAAAGAGCATCTAAGAAATAATTGATTTTTGAATTTTTATCAAAATCGTTAGAGCGAATTTTGAGAAAATCGAAAAAAACTGAAAAAGTGCATCAGTAAAGTACTAGTACTCTTTGGCCGATTTTGATTAAAAGCTTATTTTTCCGGTCCCGGGGGGTGTTTAACTCATATATAAAATTTCAGCCTCATAGTTCAATTCCTTCATGCTTAAAAGTGAACACAGACACACACACACACACACACACACACACACACAGACAGACACACACACCCACCCACAGACAGACCATGTCGCGAAAACCACTTTTTTGGATTCAGGGGACCTCAAAACGTGAAGATCCATCAAAATCTCGACATCGAATTTTTGACATGAATCCAATACTTTCTCTCTCTATATATATTAACATATATATAGAGGTAAGAGAAAGTAAAGAAGTTCATTGGTCCTTTTAGTTGTCTATCTTCCAACCAGCTTCATTTTATGTAATTTGATTTTTCCAATACCTATATAAATACAATTATCTTTTTGAATCCATTATTTATGAACTACATCCAATTTAATAAACGAATTAACCTTTTGATAAATTGACTCAAGATACAAAAATATTTATTAAATCTTAAATCTTCCAATTAAATATATATTTTGAATAAGTAAATTAGATGCTTAAAGTGAAAATTTTTAATTTAAAGAAAAAATTTTAATGTTATTATTTTTACTTTCCCTTGCCTATATAATGGTAGAGTATATCATACAATATATATAATATACAAAATCTCAAAATTGATCATTTTTGATAAGTGTCACTTTTAAGGAGCGGTAAATCCAAATATAATTATTTTTTTCGATTGCCATTTTGGGTATTTACAAAATTTCGATTAGAAAAAAATAATTATTTCATTATACATAACTAAAAATTTTAAAATTTTTTGTTGCAATATGAATTTTAGGCTTTTGTTACTTGACAAACACGTGTTAATCTTCTAATTTATTCTTTGATTATTTGACCCTAAAGGGTGAATAGAGTCAGAGTCACTCAAGGCAATCCTCCGTGTTTCATCATTACAATAAATTAATATTGGAATAAAGTTTGCTGAATAGAAAATGGTGGTTTGGTCTCTCTCTCTCTCTCTATCCTGTTCCTGTCCATTTTGTCGGGGAGGGTCTGGGCTGTTTGCATTTCGACGTTGGTTGCGCATAATTTAACCCTCGATTTGGCGAGATTTAGTCTGATGGGTGGTGGACAGGAGATGGGTGTACCACTGTATAGTATATATATATATATAGCCGCCATCATGAAAATGCGTGGAATTGTCTCTGTATATGTGACCAGAGGGCTGGGGTTAATCCCCCGGCTGGCTGGTTCGTGATTTAAACTCGGTACCAGTGTACCAGGGACAATTTCATTCGCTTTTGTTCTTCCGGCTGTGTAGAGCTCTGGGTCTTGTTTTCTTTCCTGCAAATAACCGTTTAAATAAACGAGAAAAGACATTTATTTTGCCTAATAAATTTTGTAAAATTATATTTACTCTCTCTGTCTCTCCCTCGGTCTTCCGTCGGTGGGCAAATCATAAAACATGATAAAATGTCATTTTTTTTTTTTTTTTTTGTAGTGTGTCTATTCAAAACTACATTTTGTGAATTAGGCAAGAATTGAGAATCGACTTGCAAACCTCCCCTTTTAAAATGGTCAAAAGGATCTCTGTATGGAGTCCTTTGTGTTGACACATATATATAAAGACCCCTCTCTATTGTTTTGAATATAACTCAGCGCTGACAAAACGCAGAGTATTTATATCTGATGATGAAAGAGGATCATCGGTCACTCAAAATTTTGAGAGAATTACATTTTTTTTTTTTTTTTTATTTAAATTATGAAAGTGACAAAAAATTAAAAAGTTTTTACCGATTTATTTTATGAGTCTTTTTTTATTCAGTTTAGAAAAATTTAGAGTCCTTGAAAAAAAATCTGGTGTGACTGGCGCACAGCACACAACTTTCTCTTACCTTCGGTAATCGAAAGTTGTGTTCTGTGCTTGTCTCACCAGATTTTTTGTGTCGACATATATTTAGTTCCCGACAGTACGGAACATTTGAATTCAGATGTAAAATTTATAAGTATGGGAAAATAATTAAAAAACCGCCACCACGCTGTCTTTGTTTAATTGTATGTTTCTCGGCATCACTCATCAATCTTCAATCACTATGGGAAAATATTTATATTTTGTTACCATGGCAACCATTTTTCCTATCTTCCCTATGAAATACAAGAGTAAAGTGGTCTTCAGAAGATTTCAATTGCAAAATGAGAATATACATTTTAAAGAGCATCTAAAAAATAATTGATTTTTGAATTTTAAAAAAAATCGTTGGAGCAAATTTTGAGAAAATCGAAAAAAACTGAAAAAGTACATCAGTAAAGTACTAGTAGGGGAGACTGTTGTACCTTGGACCACTTTTTACATTTTATTTTTTTACGCCAAAGTTTTTTGAAATTATAATACTTGAACAGGATCCAGCCATAGTTTAAACCTTTCAGAACAACATAAGATATTGATAAATTATATATTTGTACTAGACGCAAAGCCCCGCCTTCGGCGGGGCTTTCCGTCTAGCCAGGGGGCTGCACCCCTGGACCCCCTTGCTCGCCTTCCCTTTTCATTTTTATATATAGAGATTATTTTAACGGTTAATTAAGTTATTCATGAACTTAATATTTTTTGTGGATCATATCCTTTCCGGGACTCTCCCGGTACACAGACAAAAAATTTACGCCGATATTTTAGAATTCAAAATGTAAATAAATAAAAAAAAATCGTAAACATGGGTAAATATTTATATTTTGTTACCCTGGCAACTATTTCTCCTAATTTTTATTTTTTTCTTATTTTAACGGTTAATTACTCATTAACTTATTGTTATTTGTGAAACAAAACCTGTCCGGGATTCTCACAAACATTCACAAAAAATTTCATGAAAATCGGTTCAGTCGTTTAGGAGGAGTTCAGTCACATACACACGTACAGAAGAATTATATATATAAAGATAACTTTAGACAAGATAAATTAAAATCTATTGATATGTAAATTGGTCCATGGTACACGATGTTCGTGTACCTTGGGACAGACCTCTTGTACCCTTTATAGAGATTAATATACATATTAGGCATATCCAGGCATTCTTATTTAACCCATTTGGTATCCAATTGGCTTAAATAAAATCATCGGACTGCAACGTAAATGGCCGGTTACTTCTGAACTATGCCTTAAAATATGGAGTTAATATCGTGTATCCTGCGGAGCCAACACGTTTCCCTCCTAACATTAATTATAGGCCGAGCACTTTGGATTTAACTCTTACTAAAGGTTATTCTTTGGCTAATATTAGCGCTGTCAGTTGGCATGCACTCTCAAGTGACCACAACCCGGTGGTAGTGCGTTTGAGATCCAAATTTCGCCTAAAAAGTCAGCCTCAATGGAATTTACATGCTGCAAATTGGAATTTATTTCGACAAATTTTATGTGATAAAATTATGATTCCCCCCTCCATCGATACACCTCTTCAGCTAGATAACTTAGTTCAAACCTTAACAAGTTCAATTATTGATGCAGCTAATTTATCAATACCTAGGAAGAAGTCCTTGGTTACTAGTGATTGTCTTCCTAACAACATAAAAGCACTGATTAAACTAAAAAATGATTTTCGGAAAAAATGGAATAGGTTTCGTTTAGTTTCGGACAAAAGACAAATGTATAGTCTTTCGTTCCAAATTAGAATGGCTGTTTCTGAGTGGAGACAAAGAATTTGGAAAGAGAAAATCTCGAGTCTATCGATTGTTGATTGCTCTCTTTGGCAATTTGCTAAAAGACTTAAAGGTCAGCGTCCACTTATTGGTCCTTTCAGTTCATCGTCTCAATCCCTCATTCATAATCCTAGTGAGAAGGCAAAAATGTTGGCTGATGTTTTTGAAAAACAATTCACTAATAGTAAACCTTTACCGTCGAACAGAAAATTTACTCAGGAATTGAATAAAATATCAAAAAGGTGCAGTCGGATTATTCAATTTCCTCAGCAAGTAAAGCCAAAACATGTTAAATTGGCAATCAAGTCAATTAAAAAACGTAAAGCTCCAGGCTACGACGGTGTGTTGCCTGTTTTTGTCCATTCTCTTCCGGGCAAAGCAGTCCTACTATTATCTAGAATAATTCAGGCCATGATTAATCTTGATTATTTTCCAGCTTTGTGGAAGCGTGCTGAAATAATTCCAGTGCTCAAACCTGGTAAAAACTACAAGGATCCAACGAGTTACAGACCCATTTCACTATTGCCTGTATTAGGGAAATTAGCGGAACAATTTATTTTAAAATGGCTATCTAAACAGGTGGAGGATAATGGTATTTTACCTAAATGGCAGTTTGGATTTAGGAAAGAGCATTCATCTTTGCATCAAGTAGCCCGTGTAGTAAGTAACATCTTGAGGAGTGGACGTGAACCATCTGCCTTAGTGATGTTGGATGTCGCTAAGGCCTTTGACTCGGTGTGGCATGATGGTCTCAAAGCTAAACTAAATAAATATGGACTTCCTTTAAAATTGTGTACGTTGATTGGGAATTTTTTAGAAGATAGAAAATTCAGAGTTCGTGTTGAGAATGTGACTTCGGAGTGGAAACCTCTGAGAGCTGGAACCCCACAGGGAGCTCTGCTCTCTCCTTTGCTTTATTCTCTATATACTGCGGACATTCCTATTCCTAGGTGTTCATTGGTGGCCCAATTTGCAGATGACACTTCTTTGCATTGCCATCATAAAGATATAAGATGTCTAGTTTCTAGACTATCTAAAGATTTAAAAACTGTTAATACGTTCTTTGATAGATGGCGTTTATCCTTGAATAAAGACAAAACCGAATGTATTCTATTCTCGCGTAGAAAAAAACATCTAAACTGGCGTATACGTTTTGGTCAACATAATCTTCAATGGAAGCCAGATGTTAACTATCTGGGAATCTTGTTAGATAAACGATTGAATTTTTCAAAACATCTACGACGAGCATCAAATAGAGGCAGAGAAGCTGCTAAATTATTATGGCCTCTTATAAGACCTTCATGCTCGCTTAGTCTGCCAGATAAGCTCATTCTTTACAAGGCTATGGTACGTCCCCGGCTGACGTATGGTGCCCCCATTTGGTGGGGACGAGCCGCCAAGAGCAATGTTGCTCTAATAGAAAGAGCTGAGAATAAAATCTTGCGATACATTTCTAATCCTCCTCCAGGAATTAACAATCATATTATTAGGGTTGGATTAGGTGAAGATGCCCTAATCGATTATATGGAAAAGAATGTGGATAAGTTTCTCAGGAAATGTGAGCTCCATTGGAATCCGGAGATTACTCGGATACGGCTGAGCAGGTCTAGGCCCGTTTAGTGGGTTACACCGGTGTTTTATGTTTCTTTTTTTCTCTCTCATTTATTTTTTAATTTATTTCCCCCTCCCCCCCCCCCCCCATTCTTAACTTTTTTAACAAATAAAAAATAGAAGAGGTTTTTTTTAAATTTTTTCACCTCAAGTATATATGTAAGAGAAGAAAGCTGCCACTCATCAAGCATGTCATCTTGGATCGGAAATTTAACATTTGAAGCCAAGGAGAAACTACAAATAACATTTATGCCTGTATATATTGTTATAAAATGATTTCAATAAATTGTTATTTAAATTTAAATCGGACTGCCTGGGGTCCGAACCCGCGACTTTTGGTATACGAGGTTAGCACGCTAACCCCTACACCAAACCCCGAGGGCCCTACAAGCATTCTTCTTCATCACTGTCCTCGTTATCAGTGGATACAAGGCTTAACGCTTCATCTGAATCAGAGGAGGAGCTTGATTTCTGCACAGCACATGAGTTACAACGTCTTGGACCAGCGCACATAGGAGTATTTGTTCAATAAACCCGGACAAAAGTCGAAATCACTAAGTTATTCACAAGTCGCAATAAACTCATTGTTTCTCAAGCTAGATAACCGGTGCGTCCTAAGGTAGGCTTAAAAATTCCATGGCTCTACACTTGTTTACATACGAGCAGTCGGAACTCAGTCAATATCTAGATCGCATCTCTTTTGTTCTAGGCTGCTTCGATTGTGCTAATAGTTTGTATTGTTCTAGTATTTCCCTGTGAATGTTTTACAAGAAAAAGCTTTTGAATATTGCAGAAGGAGGTACGTACTATGTTTTAAAACATAAATTGATTCATTTGCAGTCAGAATTTTACATTTACAAACTATTTTACGAAGCCATAATTTTGCCATACATTTTTAGTTCAATTTTCAGACAAAAGCATTTTTGTTTATGTGTCTGATCTTGTCGGGCTATCATTTATATACTGCCTTAAAATATAGTTATTTGACTATTATATACCACTCTTACATCTTCCCCCTAAATCCCCCATTTTGTTTTACAGTTACTTCAAATTAATGAGTAAAAAAATGAATTATTTCAAGAAAAACAAAATGGCCGACTTAAGGGATGATGTAAGTGTGCTATATAATAGTCAAATAACCATATTTTATGCCTATATATAAATAATAGCCAGAAAAGATCAAACACATAAACAAAAATTCTTTTGTCTGATAATTAAACTAAAAATGTATGCCAAAAATTTTGGTTTCGTAATATAGTTTGTAAACGTAAAATTCTGACTGAAAATGAATCAATTTATGTTTTGAAATACAGTATCTAAGTAGTAAGCTCAGAATTTACTATTTCCTTCCAAAAACTTGGGGGGGGGGCGGTCGCCCCCCCCATTGTCACCCCCCTTAAAATAGCTTCCCTGTTTATGGCTACCTTAGGAGGGACCGGTTATCTGTTGAATAGCTTGAGGAACAATAATTTTATTACGACTTTTGAGTAACTTAGTGATTTCGACTTTTGTCCGGGTTTATTGAACAAATACTCCTATGTGCAGCGGTCCAAGGTACACGATGACGTTTGTATCCAAGGTACACGATGGTCTCATTTTAAGCAAAAATGGCCACCTACAAGAAAATACCTAACCAATTTTCAAAACAGAGTGAGCGTTTTACTCACCAAAAAATGCGTTATCCACGTAGTCAGTTAGTAGAAATGCTAGTACCAACTTCCCGGAAGCACGGACATTCAACCGACAAACGAAAATTTTACTTTTACTATTAAAATAAGACTTTTGCTACGCAAAACCGAAAACAGAAACTGACAGCTGCAAAACTCAACCTGTGCACTGGTTTGACCACAGTGGTTAAAAGGGATAATAATTAAAAGCTTATTTTTCCGGTCCCGGGAGATGTTTAACTTAAATATAAAATTTCAACCTCGTAGCTCAATTCCTTCATGCTTAAAATTGAACACACACACACACACACACACACACACACACACACACACACACACAGACCACTTTTTTGGATTCAGGGGACCTCAAAACGTGAAGATCCATCAAAATCTCGACATCGAATTTTTGACATGAATCCAATACTTTCTCTCATATATATATTACATATATACATAGGTAAGAGAAAGTAAAAAAATGGTATCCTAAAATTATTAGAAAATAAACATATGAACTAAGCCAATCGAACAACTTTGCCCACTATTCTAAGAAATAATTGTGGTATATATATATTATTAATAAACGCGTTGCATTTGTTTATTTGTACAAATACATATACTCTATATATACATACAAATATTATATATCGTTTTAATGAGAATATAAATATAAAAAAAATTATTGCCGCCCCCAGAGCTCTCCCTAATGACCTGATTTTTACCAAAAACAGTTCAGTTCTTTACCTATAGTTTATGTATGCCAAATTTCAAAACAATTGAATAAATAGTTTTTGAGTTTTCGTTGACGAAAAAAATTACCACAGACACACTCAGGCATCATTCCAAAAACTACTTAAATGGATTTTGGAGATCTCAAAACACATTTGGTCAGTTTCAATTTCGATTTTTTTACGATTACATTAACTTTACATAGGAACCTACGGTCTGAACAAAATTTAATTTGAAATTCGTAATGTAAAAAATTTGCATTGCAAGATGATTTTTAAAAATTTGAATTTTGAGATAAAGGAAAATGCGCCTTTTAAAATATCTATTTCATATGTTATTTGATTTCGTTTATTTTATATTCTGCTTCTTTTCTTTGCTTTGAATAACTGTTTATGAAACCCAATCTTTGCGCTATACCCATCATCCCCTGGATGGGATCTAAGCTATTTATTAATTCGTCCTTCCATTTAGTTTATTATTATATTATAATAATAATAATATATAATTATCTAGTATTATTTTAATTGCAAACTTTAATCAACCTCCTGACTTTTCCACTTAATTTTAATTAGAAATCTTGGTTTTTAGTTTATTAAAAAAAAATCTGTTATGATCTCCTTGTGGATTTATTTTATAACCAGTGATTTTTTCACTTACTCATAATTATTATCAATTACTAGTAAAAAAACTAATCAGGCAAAAATTTTTCAATATTCAGTAAAATATAAAAGATCAACTTTTAAGAGAAAAAAAGATGGTATGGTGGCTTTATCTTAATATAAAAATCATAAGACACACTCTGAAAAAGCTCTTTGTGTGTGTGTGAACAGGGCATATATTGGGGGTGTCGATGGAGCAAGCAGAGGATGGGATCCGACGTGCCCCTTTTGGGTAAATCGAATTACCCCTTTCGTGTGTGTGTGTGTGTGTTTCAAATCTACGATAACGCCAGAGCACATTCACATACACACACGCACACACGAACACATCAATTTCTGGACAAATTTAAGAAAGAATATTGAAGCCAAAATTCATCTGTTTATTTTATTTTTTTAAACTTTTTAAGATTAAAGATTTCTGGATTTCTCCAATGAGCAAGCAGCTATTAGTTTCTTCAATTTATTTATTATTAATTAATGTGCCAATAACCTAATTGGATAGAGTGTATGTATTATGGACAGAGAGTGAGTGATATATTCAATCAAATTTGGTCATTGGGTTTATTATATTAATAATGTCTTTTGCCAGTATGACCAATGGAGGATCAAAATATTGACAATGGCTTGGCCCTGAGGATGGTCCTATATGCGACCGAAATGTCGGTCCTGGCACATTAATTAATAATAAATAAATTGAAAAAACTACTAAACTGCTTGCTCATTGAAGAAATCGCCATGAACTACAAAAGATTGGGAAACTCTGCTTTAAAGTAACGTATTGAAAACTGTTACTCGATTAGTACTGTTTTTTTTTCTAATCATTCTGCTAATCGCTGGAACCGCGCGAGGTATTAAGATTGTAAGATTTTTATTCATATTATAGTGCGAACACATATACGCGCGAGGTATTACAGTATTTCTATAAAATTGATTTTATGAAATCATTACATGTAATAATGTCATTTTCTTGTTTTATATCCATTGAATATAAAAATAAGCTCAGAGAATAAGTAAATAAAATTAAAATTAGAATATTTCTTGTAAAGAGGAAAGTAATGGAAAAATGTCCATTAGATGATGGATCACCTATTTTATTATTTAACGACGATCTATCATCAATATGATTTGAATGAGATTAATTCTGCTAGACGACATCCTTACGCTCTTTTTGGTTTAGAATAGTAATATAATTTTTCCTATTAGATATAAATTTATCAATAATTCTTGAAATAATTTTATTTATTTCCTTTTTATTTTAATTTCCTTACACTTGTATTTAATAGAATAGACAGTAGATTCGAAAATGAACTTTTTCGATATTATTTTCGGCAACGCAAGCCAAAGCAGGGGAAAGCGGGGTAATTTGTCACAATTTTCACTTGTGATTTTTTTACCAGGTTTTCAAGTTCACTGACACACGACGTGTCTGAGACTGTCTGTGCAGGGTGGCTTCCCTATTATAGTACAATCCTCTATTAAATTTATTTGATTTTTTTTAAATATAAGATGCATAATTTTGTGTTAAAATCTATGTTATATATTTTAAATTTTCACTTTTTTGGTTGCACTGATTAATAGTGAGACTGCCATCTGATGAAAAATGAATTACGTTTGAAATATTTATATAAAAATGGAAAATAAAATCTATTAGAACCATGAATCATTTGAACCGCGTTTTTTATACACACCCAAAAGTCACTATCTAAAATTGCTTCTGTTCGTATACAAATTTTTAAATTCATGGCTACAATAAATTTCCGAATAAATGGTTATTTTTTTATTTCCAATATTGGTCTAAAAGTACTTATTCGTTATAAAAATTATATAAAAATGTAAAGGGACACTAAATAAAATGGAAAAAAAGTTATTCATATATTTTTTTTTTTGGAAACAACGCTTTAAAAAAGAAATTCAATCAGTTTTCGTTCAAATTTAATGAGATGAATTGATGAAAATGAAAATGGAAATCAAATATTTTTCTAAAAAAATTCTATTATCTTAAAAAAAAAAAAAAATGATGGAGAAAATGAAGATATTTGTTTATAAAACCTTCTTTCAATTTTATGAGATTAATTTCATAAAAAATACAAGGGAAATAATTTTAATTAATAAAAAAAAATTGCCTCTGGCCCTTTGAGCAGAAGTAGCGTTGTATTAGAACAGTTTCTTTTCTCGTTAATAATTAAATTTAATAAATATCGACGCATAGCTTAATTAGTCCAAAAAAAAAAATTATAAAAATTTGTCTATTGACCACAGATGCCATGTTTATTAATATTTGTTTGCAAAATTTTAGATTTTGAGGGAAATACACATTCCTGAGTCCTAAAAAAATGGATCCCGCATAATGGCCTGTGTGTTCAAAATAAAGCATGAAAGAAATGAGGTAGTAGGTTTATATTCAACTTAGACACCCTCTTGATATGCGAAAATAAGCTGTTAAATAAAATCATTATTCACTGGTGTCAAAGTTTTTTTTTGTGCTTCCTGTGCAGAACACATCCTGCTGAGCAAGTCGGCATTTTTAGAATTTGTTTATCATTTTTTGTTTGGAGGATATGAATTTTTAAAATTTTGGTTTGAGAAAAATAAGTTTAAATTCTTGTTTGTTCAAATTTTATATTTAAAGTACATCGATTCTGATGAATCGAATATTTCACCATATAAGATGAAGAACTAGAGAATCAGAATCAGTAATAAAAAAAAACAAAATCTATTTTTTTGAACTTTTTTTTAATTAAAATTTAGCCCAGTGAAGATTTGGTACCTTTTCATGTGGACGATCACATTTAGATCACAACATTATTACTCTGTGCACTTTTTTGTATAAAACAAGAAAAAATGTCATTGCCTTTGGTCTTATTTACAAGTGTGCAAATGAAATGCCCCTTATCCCAGATTTTGGTTAATGGCGCTTGGTTCCTTCGTGCATAACATCATCCAATTTACTCTTCTACTTCAAAGGAAAGAGAAAGAGAAATAATTTTCATGGTAACAAAATATAAATATTTTTTTGTTTATAAATTTTACATCTTGAATTCTAAAATACTGCCGGAAACTAATTATCTGTCGATAAAAAAATTTGATGTTACAAGCACAGAACACAACTTGCAATTACCGAAGGTAAGAGAAATTAATTTGTGTGCCGTGCCACCATCACACCAGATTTTTTTTTATTTTCGCCTCTTTAACAATGTTTTAAAAATAATGATGTATTTTTTTTTCTTTTTTGGCGGTGCAACGACTATAGCCCCGAGCCTGTCCATAAAAGATTTTCAATATATTTTAAACAACATGTCTGAATTCTTTTTTTTTCTTCTTTACAATATATGATTAATAAAATTATCGCAATTACTTGATATTAATAAAAAAATTTATTATTAAAATATTTAATTTCTTAAGAACTTATTGATAATATAGAATAAATAAGAAGGAATTTGTACAGCTGGATGAATAAAAAAAACAATTCGAAAAATTTCATTAGATCTCCTTTGAAGCCTTTGTCTATTCTTCGGACGGCAGAAAACCCCGAAAGAGACGGTATCTTGGTGAAGGGTGGATGGGAGGGCCCTTAAGAACTTCCCGTCCCGTCGATGTCAGCTGAGATACCATCGATCGTCGGCGACCATTTCGCTAATGCATCGTCCACTTCTCTCCTCTCTCTTTCGAAGCTCTCTCAAAAATTCGCTAGCTTTTGAGGCTTTTGTTGGCTCTCATTTCAACTAAAAAAGGATTGGACCTCCTCCCCCTTCCTCCCTCCTCTCCCCATCCTTCTTTTCCTCTTCTTTAGGCTCTCATCTCGTTCACTCTCTCTCTCACTGGACTAATTCGATTTCTATTGAGAATTTATTAGGGAATAATATTTCACTTAAATAAATATTTGAGACCATCAATCTCTTTTTTTTTTCTTTTTGAAAAGATTTCATACTTAATTAAATATAAATAAATTTTCGTGTGGGTGAACAGTTTAAATAAAATAAAAAATTTAATTAAAAGGTAAATATATCCGTTAAAATTTCAATATAAAGTTTTTGATATTTATTGGTTGTTCTTCTCATCTAGAAGTACAAACTTTTGAAAAAAAAAACATCAAAATTGTAGTTGAAAAAAAAATGACATTAAGAAATAGGACAGACCGGCTGTTGAAAAGAGGAAGGAAGAAACAGACATTTAAAGAACTGAAGGACTGCCTGTCCCAGCTCGGGCAGCTCGTGGTCGCCATCCACGTACCCACAAGATGTGGGCCCCTGAGCAAGACATGAATCTAATACTATATAGCCCTATATATTAACATATATATAGGTAAGAGAAAGTAAAAAGCAAAAATTATTTTATTTCATTCTTTAACTACCTTCATTACACTTCCCAAATTAAGATCCTACTATTACTACTATGCTACCTACAAAGTACGAACTAAAGGATCTACCTGATTGGTGTGCTCGTAATAATCATAGATAGGAAGACTGTTTTTTGAGTTTTTCTAATCTCCCGAATGGGCTTTCGCCTAATTTATAGCTGTCAAAAAGAAAATTATTTCACATTTTTTTTATTAGGCTATTGAAAACAAAAATTTTTATTAATCATCTTATATAGAGAAGTGACCAAGCGGTCAAGGATATTGGGGACCATTTACTTAATAAAAATTTTATTTCATTCCCGAACTTGATATTTTTTATAACTTTTTTCTTATCGCTTTTCAGTATAAAATTCTTTTATTGGATATTTTATCTTTTCAAACAAAAAAAAAAAAGTTCTCTTGTTTACTAGCCAAAATTAAAATTAATTTTTATCATTTTTTTTTAATCAATTAGTATTTTCAATTCGTTTAATTTGAGAAAGAGGGAGAGATTTTACAAAAAAAAAAAAAAAAAAAAATTAGATTCAATCAACCATTTTTATCTTTTTTCTATAAAATCGCATCGTTATTTTAAAATAATTTTATGTAAAAAAAAAAATCAACTATTTTAATTGGTGAATTTAAAAATATCCCTAATACGCCTATAGATAGGCAACCAAAAATGACAATGCTCCCATTAGCTTTCATATTAATATAAATCATTTAGAATAAGATTTTTATAACACGTGATTTAAATTTTTTTCTTATAAATTTTCTATTGCTATAACACCGTTTTAGACCACCTGCTCCCCCCCCCCCCCAAAAAAAAATAAAATAATAAAATCAAAAAAAATCATAAAATCATTTTTAGAGTATTTCGAACCAGGAATAAATAAATATTTTATCTTTATAACTAGATATTTTATTTTATGCAGTATAATATTAATTCGGAGAGGGAAGAGGAGTCCCATTTAAAAACTTGTAATTTTTTTTTTCATAAAAAAAATATGAGTGTGTTTATTTGTACTTCGGTATATATAAAATAGTTTTTTTTTAAACAAATTTGTGAGAATGTTTATTTGTTGGTGGAACAAACGCTTGATGACCTCCGGAAATTTAACCCAGGATCTCCAACCGTTTCGGGCTCACCAACAAATAAACATAATCACCAATTTGTTAATATATCTATGACTTGCCAACTCCAAATAAAGATATATAGATCTCGAAAATTATTTAATTATAAATAAAATCTGGTGTGACTGGTCGCACAGAACACAACTTTCTCTTACCTTTGGTAATCGAAAGTTGTGTTCTCTTACCTTTGGTAATCGAAAGTTGTGTTCTGTGCTTGTCACATCATATTTTTTGTGTCGACTTTTTTTGGATTCAGGGGACCTCAAAACGTATATATCACATAAATAGAGGTAAGAGAAAGTAATAATACTTTCTAGAAAATTTTTATTTCCCTTGAAATATGTAAATATAAATCAATGAATAGTTAAATATTACTTAAAAATTTGTTATCCATTCCGAGATCTTTCGCTCTCTCTCTCTCTTTAATTTTAATTTCAAAATCTAATAAAGATTTATCTAAAATAATCGATCTGTTACTAAATCATTTTAATAGAGATAAGCTCGCTCGGAATGGATGTGTTAAAAAGTTATATTAAATTCACCAGTCCCTCTAACTCAATTATTTCTTCGGAAAAAAAGGGCAGGCTTGTATTTTTTTTTTTCCCCATTCACTTTATTCTCAAATAATATACTCAATTATTCCTTTGCTGGCTTCTATTAATAAGAAGCCCATTAAATATTCGTTGTGATCTCTCGGGCCCTCGGTTTAACCCGACTCCGGTAAATCAATCGAGATGAAAGAGTTGTCTAATAGAGCTATTTAAAAAAAAAGGGCTCGATGAATTTTTAGGGAGTCAAGGGGTGGAATTGATCATCGTGTATGCTTTTAGTATCTAAAGAAGTTATTAGTCACCAGGGGCGGAGTTTGGTGGTCAGAGGTGGGGTGAACAAATTTGATTTACAAGATACCGTTTTTTAAACCAGAGACCCTTGGATTTTTATTTATTAAATAGGGTCGAAGCTTTTGTTCGAGTTTTTTTTTTTTTCAATTGGTTAACACTATGTCTGTCTGGCAAATTAATAAGATTGAAAATTTTAATCAATTTGTATCGTTGTAGTGACAAGCAGGGATTTATTTTTTTTTTTATAGGGCGTGGAAAGGATTTTTTTTTTTAATTTCATTTATTAACCGAAATTAATTAAGTTTCTACTCTTTTGATTTTCTCACCACTCATATATCATATATATAGCTACACCCATAGATAAATTTAATTATTAAATCATAAAACTTATATAAATTTTCTATAACACATTTTTATTGATATATTTTTTTTAAATTCGATTTGCGTTTTAATTCTAATATATCTTATACTATTAAACGAGCAATGTACATTTATTTGTTTGTAAGCATATCAAATCTCGAAAACGGCTCTAAAGATTTTTTTCAAATTTAAAATATATAGTCTACTATTTCTGGCCTTATTCCCTGTATGGGGGGTCGGCGGACCTCACTATTCCCCTCCAGACCTATTATGTGTTTTTTGCGACCGAGAAGGATAGAACAAACCGGCCCGTCGCACGGTCTGACGCCTGTTGAAAAGAGGAAGGAAGAGACAGACATATAAAGAAAAAAGAAAGACTGTCTGTCCCAGCTCGGTCAGCTCGTGGTCGCCATCCACGTACCCACAAGATGTGGGCCCCTGTGCGAACTATATTACGGATATACACAAAACTGCCAATCTGTTCTTTTTTTTTGGTGTTGATATTGTTCAAACATGTCTATTATTTTCACTTTGATTTTTGCCCTTTTTTGGTTTTGATAACCCCCACCTCTCCCTTCTGAATACGTTACTGAAATTTAACCCCTCTTTATTCTGATGCTGTCTATAATAAAGGAAAATGAAAAAGCTTTTGTTGGGAGTAATTTGAAAATTTATTTTTCAGGTGGTAATCTAACCAAATAGTTTGTTGTCATAATAACATACCAGACACAACAGCATCGTCCTTTCAACATTTGACATTTGAAATATACAAAATCTTCCCTATACAGATAGTATTATCATAGTTGTTGGTAAATTCAACGAGAGAATTACAAATAGTATGTTTGTACAACTACTAAAATTTTATAAAAAAAATGAATTTGGTGCAATTTAGGGAAAGGAATGAACCCATTCATGAAATGCAATATAATTAAGTACTAGACAAATATTCGAAATTTTGAAAAATACTTTTTTTTTTTGCTATTAACATATGTGATTAAACAATTACATAGATAAAAAATATTTTTTATATAAATTATTTTTGTTTAAAGGATAGTTTTCATTTAAAAGTTAATATTGATACTCGATGCGAACTTAATAAGAGAGAATATTTAATATATTTTGTATGTTTATTTGTTGATGGGCCAAATGTGCCAAAGTCTCCTGGGGATTTGTTTTTTTTTCTATTGGTTTTTATTTTCTGGTATTTTTTTTTTTTTTTTTTTTCATTTCGTCGCGAACATTCACGTCACTCATCCCCATAACACCAATCAATATAATTTTAAAGAATGTTAATGTTTATAAAAAAATAAATAGATGAAAAGTAGAAAAAAAAGGGGGGGGGGTGGCTGCATGGGTTTGGCTGCAGCCGGTAAATAAATAAAAAAGCCCCCTGGGAATCGAACCCGATATCTCCACTTATTCGTTCGAGGGTTCGGTGTTCTGGTACAAAGGGAAACATACCGAAAGGCTGGAGACTCCGTGTTCGATTTCCGAGACCCACCAGCATATACCACAAAAATATGATAAAATACAATATTTATTTTTTCTATGAAATGAGAATCCTATTTTAATTCCTTGAACCGTAAAGACCTATTAACAGTTAACGTTTCGGTTTTGATTAATAAGTAAAAACATTTTTGAATTTTCATTTACTACACGATTTTCATTCGCTAAAATATTTCTCACACTTTAAAATTAAATTTTGTTTAACTTACACTTTTAATAATTTTTAATTAAACTTTAAGCTATCATTATTATCTAAAACCTCATCCATAAATCATTAAATTAAGCTTAATTGTTAAGTGATAATCAAATGAAAAACTTTTTTGGCACACCCTAAACCAATTCGTTTTTTTATCTTCTTGGAATATAATGGAAATTAATTTAACATTGTCTTCGGGGACAAATAATTTCCACCCCCTCTCTTGCATACACAACATGAAGCACAGCACATAAATATCATCGGATAATGCTCAATAGATAGCCTATTCAATCTCGCCTTGTTTATTCCAGTATTGTAATAGATTTTTGAACTATATTTCTATACTGATCAATGATTGCATTCTCAATATGATTTTAATTTTCAATTATACCTAAATGAAATTTCAATGAATGTCCGATAATGAACAAAATAAAAAAAATAAAAATAAAAAATACTTTTTTTTTATTTAAAAAAAAAAAAAAATCTAATATAAAATTTATTATTTTAATTAAATTTTTTTTTAGGAAATCGTTTTATTTTTCATTTAGCTAAAATTAAATTATTTTTTGTTAAAAAATTCCTAAGAATAAAATTTTTTTAAATATAATTAGTAATTTTTTTTTAATTAATAAAAAGCGATTCGTTTAATGAAAAAATAATTTTTTCTTCTATAAAGTTTTTTTTTTTTTTTTACTTGACATTTAAAAAAAAAATTTTTTAATAAAATATAATTTAAAATGCATAGGTCAGCCTTCTTGAAAATTAATTATATTTTTATTATAATTAACAATTGAAAACTGGAGATTCGAAATTCTTGAATTGAAACTTATATATGAAAATTTGTTTGAAATGATGGTCTAGAGAACTTGTTGGGTTAATTTTTTTTTTCAAATATTTATAAATTAAATAAATTTTAAAGATAAAGCGGATCAAATTTCAATCACATTTCAAATTTTATAATTACCAGCCGCGGCGCCCCCTAGACCCCCCGCCAGCTGGGTCGGGCCCGCCTGCGGCGGATCCTCGGCTTTTCTTAATTATAAGAAGCTTCACGTCTATACAGGAGGGCTTGGCTCCCTGGACCTCCATCAGCTGGCTCGGGCCCGCCTGCGGCGGACCTTTGCCTTTTCTTAATTATGAAAAAAAATTATCATTACTATATTCCAATCCGGTGCCTGCTTGAGAATTTGTTAATATTCATAGAATACACAAATGCAAAGAAAAGGGTTCTACATTTCCTATGGAGGAAGTGGTAAGTTTTGGAATTAATAACTCAAAAAGTTATAGGAATTTCGGGATGAAAATAATTTTCCTGTAATCCCTTGAAGGTCATGCATTAAAAATTTGGTTTTGAAATTCCAAAGGGAAGTTGCCTAAATAGAGTATGTCAGACAGACGGACATTAGCGAATTATATAAATAGATGTACAGTGAGGGGCAATATTAAGTCCGACCCATTCGTTTTATACTTGTGATTATTTCATTGTTTTTATATAATAAAAGAAAATTATTGGAAATTTTCTAGATTTGAACGATTAAAGTTTCCATTAATAAATATATATTTTTTTAAAAATAATGAAATAATCACAAATAGAAAACGCATGGGCGGGACTTAATATTGTCCCTCACTGTACAGGATGAAAAATCGCGTAACCCCCCTCCCCTTTAGCCACTCAACAAAAATTATTTATATAAACTTCATCATTAAAATAATTATTTTAAGTCTAATTAGATTTTAACTAAAACTCCATTATTTCTGCCAAAAATTATTATTAAAAGTTTTAATAAGGATTTAATTTTCTTTAATAATTTTAGGCCTCTAAAATGTTTGTTTTTCCTTATTTTTAAGACTGGCCGAAATCATTTTTTATATATTCACACATATAGAGCCTACGGTATATTTTTTATCTTATGATTTGGGCGTATTTTAAGCGATTTTTTTATTTTAATTGGATTCCGATATATTTTTTTTTCTCTTTCCGTCAATTATGTATTTAAAAAAGTTTTTGTCGATTTTATCCCTGTTATATTTTACCCGAAATTGGCTCTGTTAAAAACATATCAATTTTCCTTGGGGAAATGTCTTTTAAGAGTTCGTTTTAAAGGCATTTTCAAGTTGCCTCTCCAAGTACGTGAATTTGTCACGATTTTAAACTTTTAAATGGTTTGACATTCAAATAGTTAATAAGGTAATCGATGTCTTTCGAAGAAATTTAAAGAATTTTATAAATATTCATTCAAACTCGGCGTCAGAATATTTAACAAGTAAAGAAATAGCTTTATAAAAGTTAAAAGATTGGATTTTCAAATGGACTTGAAGTAGAATATGACCTTTATGGAAACCAGATAAGGAAACTTTAAAAATTGGAATTTATAAAAAATTGAATAAAAGAGGGAAAAAAAGCTAAAGTTCAGGGATTTAATTCTGGGAAAAAAGGTATAATTTCTAAAAAGATAAAAATAATTACTAATACCAATAAAGAACCACTGACATCTCTTTCCTCTATCTAAACTCTAAAAAATTCAATTTGATTCTTCCTTCTCTATGATTTATTTTTTACTTTCTCTTAACTAGATATGTACGGCCTAATATATATATAGAAAGTATTGGATTCATGTCAAAAATTCGATGTCGAGATTTTGATGGATTTACAAGTTTTGAGGTCCAATAAAAGTTCTATAAAAAATTTCTATTTCGGAATTTTACATAACAACTACTGAATCTGAATATAGACTCTCTTATCGTATAGATGTGAACTATTCAAATTGTTAATTAAGTGATCTTTATGACTTTTATTTTTGATCTGGTTGGTCTAAAAAAAAAAAAAAGTTTTCGTTTAATTTATGGCTTTCTATAAACGTCCAAACAGTCCTTAAATAAAATTTTTATTTCACTCTTCACCTGGAATTTTTTACACCCTCTAATGGACATTCATTTATTTTTTTAGACATTATTTTGAATTATTTATTTTTAGAATTTTCCATGGTTTTTTCCTTTTCATTAGATAATTTTAATTCACGGATAAAATTAATAAATTTTCATTTGTACTTTGAATCTTTAGGGAAATTAGAATTAATGTCTTTATTTCGTGTTAGAATTATCTATCTATATATCGATTTGATTATATGTAGATTTCCATTATTCAGTGATTTATTTTCCATATAAAGTTTTTTAATAATGGGAGTTAAAACTAACATTAATAATTTATATGCTGATAACTATTTATAAAATTTGGTTGAATTTTCAAACTATCGGGCATAAATGAAGCATAATATCTTTATTTTAATATTGCAGACTGAACTAATCAATTGAAATTGCCTGGGATCTGAACCCGCGACCCTTGGCCAGCACGCTAGCCACTACACCAAGCTTATGCCAGCCTTTACACTTACTCAGATTAATAACACAATAAATATAATATAAAAAAAAAACAATAAAAATTTTTTTTACCAATTAGGAGAAGGTAAAAATTTTTATTTTTAACAGCTTGCATTTTAACTCTTTAAATTTTTAACTATATTTTTCTAAACTTTGAAAATGAAAAAATATTTCCACGAATTATTCTATTTTTTTTCCTGAATTATTTCAAACTACCGCGTAGGTTTGATGAGTGAGTGAAACTTTTTTTCACCACCATCACCACCCCTATCCCTCCTCTCCGTTTGGTTTTCCTTTTAAAGTTGACGCATTTGCTACTGCTTCCACTCTAACCAGGAATTCGTTCCGGGCTTGCATGTTCATGTTCAGCAAACCAGTTAAATGTTTTCTTCATTGCATGTTGCTTTAACGGAACAGAGCACGCTAACCAACGCTACATGCCATTGATATTCCCCCTAGTAAAGTGAGAGAGAGAGAGGAAAAAAACGAAGCCTAAAATAATTTAATAATTTTCACCCACTGCCCTTGTTCCATTAATCATTTTCATTTATCTGTTTTGTTTCAGGTATGCTACTGCTGCTTGCTGCTTTCTTAACTTCCCTTTTAATCTCGAATGCCAAACCAACACTCCACTCTGGTGAGTTAATAGCTAATTTTTCATTTCATACCATTTATAAATTAGAATAGTAAGAATAATTTGCTAAAGAAAGAATAGAATCAAAGAATAGTTGATTGTCAAGTTTTATCAATTTAATAATTAATTAAATTACATGCACACTGGCAATTTTGATAAATCTGTTCTCTGCCATTTTGGACTTGAAAATTTTTATAGTTTATCTAAAATTAATTTCTTGGGATAAAAAGTGGCGTATATTTCCAGGAGTCATAGTCTTATTGGTAATATTTATTGTGTTGTTAAATAAATAAAGGAAGATGAGCAGGAACAACCAAAATTAAAAAAGCATCCGATTATTCACAGTCCAGCGAGACGTTTCGGGAAAACTTTATTCTCCAATCTTCAGTCTTTAATATTGCGTTTGTCCTGGAGGAGTCACATAGGCCAATACATTATTATTATGTATTGTCCCCATTTGACTACCCGGGACAAACAATGATGGGGGACTGATGATGGAGGAATATTATTATGGGAATTTTTAATTATAGACCACATTTTGTATTAATCATTTATTAAAAATATAAATGTTTCAACTGCTTATTCTATAGTCGTTTTCAAGTACTGTGCACTTGCTCCGACTCAAGTGAACTAACCGTTACGACCGTTAAGTGCATTGTATATACAACGACGTCAGCGCCATCTACAGTCATCCCTATGAATTTTCGCGCTATTTATACTCATTCCCATCAAGTTAGTCACAATTATCAAAGCTTTACTTAAACCGGCAGCCATTGACTTCATTGATTAAGAAGTATAAATGTCCAAACGCCTCTAATATTATATTAATAAATAGTTGATGTTTTTTTGATCTCTTCCATATTCAAGGATTTTTAAACATATTTTATCTCTGCTACCATTGGCGTAGCCAGAAATTTTTGATGGGGGATCAAGAAATTTTTTTCAAAAAATTTAAGATTATTTTAGGGTATTTATAAATCATCATTTTGGTTTGTTTTTTTAGCTAGAGTAAATTATTATATTTTACTTTCTCTTACCCTTTGTGAAATATAATTTGTATTAAATATCTAGTCATGGCTTGGGTCCCACGGGGGGTTTGAACCCCAACCCCCCTGGCTACGCCTATGTCTGCTACTCCTGTTAGCTACCACAATCAAGAATTCTTGTAAGAGAAAAAGTTGGGCGTCCCATCAAAATGACTCACGGAAAATTAGCTTGATATTAATAAATTGTAAAAATGGGCCCGGGATCTTGCACTATAAACTTTTTGTGCCTGCAAAATCTTCATCCAGATAATTAATTTCAAAAAAATTATTTATAGAATAAATAAATAAATAACTTGGTTTTTTTGTTTCCTGAAGTATAGGCAACCCAATTGACTAACACACTAATGGATTTTTCGATTTATTAGTCTTGAGCAGACAGATGCTAAATTTCCCTAGAAGCTAGCTGTTTGCTAATTATTCGAAAAACCCATTAGTGAATTGGTCATTTGGGTCTACATTTCATCAAGCAAAATCGCACGAATTTAACCCCCAAGGTATTTGACCTATTCAAAGTTGTTTTGGATTTAAATGATTATTGCCTTAAGCCACTCGGTTTATTGGTTCTTCTAAAAAAATTAATGAATTAAGTTATTCAGGATTTAAATGAAACATTTTTTTTTTTTTTTTTTAATCCGTGATTTTTTTTATATGCCCATAAAAGGGTATTTATTTCTTCGCCGTTCTAGTTTTTCATATTTGTATCATTCTTGGCCTCGCTGATCTTTTATCATAGCTGTCAGATTGCAAATTGTAAAGCGACAGATAATTCAAGTCAAGCCGAGTAAAACTCTTTAAATAGGATTTATGGAAATATACAATTAGAGTCGATGTTTGCTGTCCTTCGTATCATTTATCAGAGCAACCAGCTTATGGAATTTATTTGTATGTTATAAAATAGAAGAATGATTGGCATCATAAATAGAAAAGGAAATATGAGAAACATGCATTCCTAATTTTTGTATACGGCTTAAAAAATTTAACATTTTAAAATCTCGTTAATCAAGTCTATTTATAATAGATTAATATTTTATTTTTTGTATTATTCTACTCAAATGAATCCAACATATTCTTAATTATTTTTTTTTTTTTATAGAAACTTTTAGTATTTATAATAAATTAAAATTATAGTCATCTAATTAATAGGCCTATATATTAATATATTAAATTTTATTAATTTATGTCAACAATTTTTTTTTTAAATATATTTGATGTCATTATTATTAATGAATAAATTCATCTAAGTGAATTAATTAAAAAGTAATTGCATTTCATTATTGTAACTGAATTAACATTGTCAATATTTACAATTTATTTATTTTTATTAGTAAATAATCGAATTAATAATATGAAAACTTTTGCAAAAAGGTTTCTACCCTAAAATTTTATCATTTATTATTCGTAATTTAAATTGAAATTAATGAATTTTTTTATTTGTCTCTTAAATAATAAAATAATTTATGTTGAAATCACAAATTATATTTATGTTCAATTAATATTTGAATCAATTCCTTCAATTTCTAAATAAATAAAACAAATTAATCCC
>JAKCPI010016100.1:0-14697 GCA_023213315.1 Euborellia annulipes
ATAACTTGGTGAGGATTATATATATTTTTAGACATTAACCTGGCCCTGAAGATGGTCCCATATAGGACAGAAACGCCCTGGTTTATTAATAAATTGAAATATAACTAGCTGCTTGCTCATTCATTCTTCCTATTTAAATATCTTTTTATATAAACATTTTTCTAAAATTCTTTTTTTTAAATAAAACATTTACCCTCTCTTCCCACTGAATCAAAATTGTTCAATTTCCTCCACTAGCTTCAGATTTATTTCTTTTTCGCGCATTTTTTTTGGAAAGTATCGAGGAAACCAGGCGACTGAGTAGCTTGGAGACCTGCACGTCCAGTCTCTTGGCAACTGAGTCAGGCAGTCGCCGATACTCGGCGAGTATCGGCGACTGGAGTTTCCCCGTGTGAATGGCGCCATTGGATTACACATGTCGAGTCGCTTCGCTACTCAGTATCCTAGTTGCTCGGAGATTTGAGTATCCCCGTGTGAATAGAGCCTTAAAGAAATAGAGATATCAAAAAATGTTCAAACAAATTTGTTTACAATAAAAAATAAAACAATTTTTTATTTGGGTATAATTTGTCTAAAATGCATTTTTAAGGAGATAATTTTGTGATTTCAGCCCCCTTTAGAGTTTGCTATAAAAAAAACGTTAGCGAGTTTTAATTAGAAAATAAAAATATTTTCTATTTTATTTAATTAAAAATAATAATAATAATTTTATTATAATTTCTCATGTCCAATTGAAATTTTTTTTTTTTAATTATTTAATAATTAGTTAAAAATTAATCTGTGAGGGGGGCGCTAATTCAAAACAACTTAAATCTATCTAACTTTTAAAGTATAAAAGATATAAAAAAAATTTTCAAACAAAAGTTGTTGTAGATGTTTAATTGAACAATTTTATATTAGAGTATAATTTCTCTAAGATGAATATTTAATGTGATATTTTGATTTGAAATCCCCTCTTACAGAGACAAAGACCTGATAATTAGACTTTTCATTTAGTAGAAAAAAAAAGTAGTGATGATTTGATAACTAAAAATAAAACTTAACAAGTTGATTTATATTTCTATTTAAGTATCTAGTCAAATAAATCTTCTCCCCACTCCTCTCTGGTGGGTGTCAAAAGAGGGGGGGGGGAGATCATTTATTTCAATATAAATAGAGGTCTATGGTCACCTTGGGACTCTGGGAAAATTTAATATAAATTTATTTAAAAAACATATAACTAAGTATTTATTAATTTAAATAAGCGAAAAATGTAGGTACCGCCGGGAGTTGCACCACGGATCTTGTCGATTTACGCTCAACATGCCCTACTGTTGGCCCACAGTACGCACTCGCTTATTTAAATTATGATAGATCGCTGATTTCAGTCTACTAGAGAAACGCCGCTCAAATCAAGCGTTCAGATTTCTCCGTTACTGAGGCGCGATCTAGATGGACGTTTATTTAAATTAATAAATACTTAGTTATATGTTTTTCATAATTACCTCATGGACCAACACATGATATATATAATTCTTTATTTATAAATTTATTTAAATGATGAATTAGTATTTGTGAAATTTAATTTTAACTTTATTTTTTCTAACTCGTTTACTCCTAAACTACGTACTTAACGGATTTTCATGGGGTTTTTTTTTCAATTGTAGATAATTTTCTTTCGGTTGTTTCAGGTTAAACGATGATTAGTTTTAATGTAAATTTCTCGTTTGTGAAATTTTATTATTTTTTTAAATTAAATGTGCAGATAATGCTGACTGAGAGCAATAAATTTTTGTATAATTATTGTTTTTACTACATAATTAAGACATTAAACAACATTTGTTTAAAATTATTACTTTGTTTATCTTCTAAAAACAAAGAGAAATAAATGAAGTAATTTTATTTTTCAACTTCTGCGGGACGAGTGATTTGAGATTTATAATAATAAATAAACAAGAGAGAAGAAATTAAAATAATTCAATCATGTGGAGCTGAAAAAATGTATAAATCAAGAAGGATTCGTCAGAGAATGTCTATTAACATATATTTTTTATTTTATAGTCCAATTGATGCCATTTTTCTGATTAAAATGATATGCAACACTTGTAATTAAATTTGTTTTAATTGAATAAAAAAAGCATTTTTCGTTTGAGTTGGGAAAGCGTCAGTTAGTCCTCCATTTTTTATTTTTTGAAAAAATAAAATCACAACAATATAAAAACAAAGAATATATTTAATTATTAATTTAAATAAATGTGAGATTTAATTAGCTTCTAATTTAAATAATTTTTTTTTTTTAATTAACAAGAGGAAGAAATGAAAATAATTCTACGTTATACCGCAACATCCTATTTAAAGTTTTCTGACGGTAAAACCATCAACGAAAAAATTCTCTTCAAATTGAAAAAAGCCCATAAAAATTCGTCAAGAGGTTTCAGAGTTATTAAGAAAAAAGAAAGAAATTAAATTAATGTGATTAAAACTCACAATTATTTTGCTATAATTAATAATATAAATTAGAATTTCTTTATTCTTAAATTTTTGAGGGCTTGTTAGTGTAGCGGGCTAGGGCATCGGCTTCTACCAACTCTGGGTGTGCGGGATTCTTTCATTAAAAATATTTATTTAAGGTAAACAGGAGAATTTGTTATATCCAAAATTTTAGCCCCAGAGATTTTTCTAGAGTAAAATAAATTTTAAATCTAAGAAATTTCAGGGAAAAGGAAAGCTTTCTTCTTTTAAAATTGATTTTTTTTTTCCTACCAATACTTTGATGTTATCAATTCAATCTCTAGATAATTTTCAATTTATTGATAAGCAATTGAAAAACAGTTTTGTATTTCTCTCCAAGGTCTTACATTTCTTGTTAAGTAATCAATCATAAAACCTACACTCTAGGGTAAATAATATGTGTAAATATATATAAAATAAAATTACAAATATAAAACGGTTTTTTTTTGGCATTTAATGAAAAATTTAACAAATGAAGGAGTGTCTATATTTTTTTAACCTTAGAAATCATATATTTTTTTATTACAGATTCTTAATCCTGCCATTTCGCTGATTAAAATGATATATCACACTAGTATACAACTTTGTCTCATTAGGGTAAAGAAATCTACTTTCTGTTTTGAGGTGAGAAATCGAGTCCACCATTTTATTTTTATAATAATATTGTATATTCAACAATCAATAATTAATTTTTAATTTTATATTTATTAATAATTAAATTATTTAATCTTTAAAAATAAAAAAATAATAATTAAATAATTAAAAGTCAATAATTAAATTTTAATATTTTATTGTTGATATTTTAATTAAAATAGAAAAATGACGTTTTCTCACCTCAAAATAAAAAGGCTTATTTATAATAAATTGAAATAAATTCAAATAGCAATGTTATATATCATTTTAATCAGTAAAATGGCAAGATTATGAAAATCTAATAACGTTAAGAGAAAAAAAATAACTCCATATGATCGAGAAATAATACTTTCCCCTTTTAATTGGCATAAAATAAAATACGTTTATTTAAAACGGCCTTGAAATGTTAAAAAAAAAAAAACTATGATAATGTCAAGTAAATTGTATTTATCTATCGAGACAAACAACAAAAGTGAAAGCATTTAAGAATCAATAAATTAATGAACTTTTTTTTTCTTTTTTTTTTTTTTGCCTTTTAATAATTAATCTCCACCTGAGATAACAATCAATATTAAAGTTAAAATGAGTATAAATCGATGTTCTCTCACAGGCTAAATAAAATGATAAAATTAATGCTTTTGTGTATTAAATTAAAATTTATCAGTAAATTATTTATATTTATATAGAAAAGTCAATTAAAAAAGTAAAAAATAAAACATCCTCTGGTATGTGGGTCTTTAATTTCTCCTTAGATATCATTTATTTTTTATTATTTATTCTTATTCTTGCAATTTTGCTGTTTAAAATAATATATAATACTTATATTTAATTTCATTTCATTAGGGTAAAAATTCTTCTTTCTATTTTGAGGTGAGAAAGCGTCAAGCGTCGCCCGCCATTTTTTTTTATATTTACTAACAATAAGTTATCAACAATCAACAAAGAATATAATTATTTTGAAATTTTAATTTATTATTAATTATTGAATAAATTAATTGACGGGAAATTAAATAAACATGTTTTAAAATAAATAAATAAATAAAATAAATATTAAATTAATCCAAAAGCGAGATTCTAAAATAAATAAGCTTTTGAACAAATTTAATTTAGACTGGTAACCGTAGGCACTAGTTGAAACATTGTAATATTTTAAAAAAGGTCAATTAAAATAACACTTGTTTAAATTGTTTCAAAATTAATTTATTTTAATGAATACTTAATAATAAGGGGGGGGGGGGGAACTAATAAACAAATTTTTAATTTTTGACTTAATTAATGAAAAATTTCAATACTAAAAAAAAAATGGAGAAATTTTTTTTTTAACTCTTTTCGGATACAGAGGCCATTTAGGAGTTAAATCTTTATTTATATATAATAATTTTAAATACAAGTGCCGATGGTTACCGGGGGCAGGAGAAATTAAAAAGTACTATAGTGAAAATGGTGTAAAACCAAGTACCGGAGCAAATAAAAAAAAAAAAAAAAAAAATCCCTATTGAATCCGTCCAGTTGTTTCGGAATAAATGAGTCAAAAAAAAAGAAAAGTTAAAATTAAATCTTACAATTATTATTCGATAATTAATTATATATTTTAAATTTTAATTATTTAATTAGGAAAATTAAATTTGAATTTTAAAATTATTACCTAATTCTTAGATTGGATTTTAACTTTTTTTTTTTTTAACGCATTTACTCCGAAACTACTTAACGGATTTTATCTAAGCAGAGAAAGATAGAGTGAGAGAGAGAGAGATAGAAGGTATAAAGCTAGAGAGGAAAAAGGAAGTTGGAAGATAGACAGAGAGATGGAGTTTGATGAGCATCTGTGTAAATAAATAAAATGATCAAGTTGAGAATGGAACTTGAGATAAGCAATCGGGTGACTCGCCCTCTATTTCCTCTTTACGTCAAAATAGTGCAAGAGAAATTCTACGATTTTTGTTTATATGTCATATTATATTAAAATTAATATAATTTTTATCTAAATAAATAATAAATTAAAATTTAATATATATAATTAATTATTGAATAATATTTGGGAGATTTAATTTTAACTTTTCCTTTATATCTCATTTAATCCGAAACTACATGACGGATTTTTATGGGGCAAAATTTTTCAGGGAGTGAAGGGGGAGGTCTGAAATAATTTATTTATATAATTCGTATGTCTGTCTGTAATAATAATAAACCTATTATTTTCCATCATTATTTTTTGTCAGAATTCTCCCATGTTCAAATAAAACTTTTTATTTAACAAGACTGTATGTTTTTTGTTGATCCCATGGGCCCCGAAAATCGAACCCAGAATCTCTAGCCTTTCTGGAGCATCGGTGTGCAGTCCATTACACCACCGGACCCTTAATCTATTTAACTAAAGTTTTTAGTTTAGTAGCAGCTCTAATTTAAATGTGATTTTATTCGCAAAAAAAAAAACACATGGTGATATGTTTCAATAAAATTATATATTGAATCATAATAAGATATTATCACCTTGTCAGGTCTAATCTCTAAAAACAGGCGTTAAAATTTAAAATAAAACAAATGGGTGTTAAAAAGTAGAAAGTAGCGTTAAAAAATGCTATTCAAAATCACTTCCTTGCCTCACATACAAAAACTTTAAAGCCAAAGCTTTAACATTTAGTAAATAGTGTTAAAAATTAATGCCATGTCTCGAGGGTGGCTTTAATATTTTAACGTCTTGTTTTAACCTAAAAAGTAAGGTTATGAATTTGATAGCTTTGAAATAACGTCGCTGTTAAAATTTTGTTTAGAGAATAGCATGTTTTTAACGCTGATTGTTTCTACATTACTTTTTAACACCCATTTGTAGATTTTAAATTTTAACGCCTGTTTTTAGAGAAAAGACCTGTTTATGTGTTTTTTTTAAGTTTTAATTTATTTAATGACTTTTAATAAAAAAAATTTTTAATCGATAAGTACAGTCCACTCTTTTGAAATAGATTATTTGGACAGTAAATGACAGTAATATCGAAATAAGTAACAAACGGGATTTTTTTTTTAGTTTTGAAAGTAGAGTCACTAAAATCACTATGTCCGAATATCATGAAATTATGATAGGTAATTTCTAAAGGTTGGTAAACACTAACTGAGAAGGTTAGTGATATTATTTCACCAACAAAAACATATCACCTAGAGAATAATATTTAAAAAATTTTTATTTAAGGTTGTTCGGATAGTACCCTGTAAGTCATAATAGAATCTAAATTTTTTTTTAAATAAAATTAAAAATTTGAATGCCAAAATTCCTTATTATAATTTAGTCGTGTCCTATCATAGTTTATAATTGGATTAAGTTAATAATTTAATTACCAAAAATAATAAATGAATGACTTTTGACTCAAGTATTTCTTTGCATAATATACAGTAGATCTGGCAACATTTGCATTTGACAGCTGATTATGATGATCTTGTATAGTGTTCAGTTGTATTTTATTTATAATATTGCAATGTTTAATGCAAATCAGTTTAAACACAAGAAACGATTTGCGAGAAAAAATATCTTAAAATGGAAAAAAATGTAACTGACAGCGAGAAATGAGTATTATTTTATGCGACGTTGCCAGACTGGTCTGAGTTTCATTTTTAAATTTGGCCTACTGTCATTTTGGAGAATTTTTTGACTTTCTTATTAAAATATCTTTAAAAGATTTCAGCAGAAACTTTTGATTTTATGTTTAACGTATTCCTCGGAAGTGAATTGATAAAATGTAAGTTTTTTTGTTTTTGTATCTATTGCAGAGGTGGCTATATAATGCGTTTCGTCGACATTCCCCATAGACTAAATGTTAAATTTCTATTTTTTTTAATTAATTACACAATAACCCTGCGTCAAATCTGCTTCAAAATTTTATTTTATACGTATGTGATAGTGATTGATAACATATTAAAAAATTAGCTTTTAATCTAACAAAGTGTTTTAATGTCCGATCCGTCTGATTAATAATATTATTATTCTAACCTTTATTGGCAGGGATAGTTTATACTTAATAGAAAAGGACTGTATTTATTAAATTTAATTTGATTGAATTGAAACATATCACCTTGTGTTTTAATTTAGCAAATAAATACATTTATTTCAATTAGAATTATCAGTTTAAAATTCAAATCAAATTCATCTCCTTCGCTGATGACGTCACAATTATTTAGCAAACAATCAAAATACTAGATATATTATAATCTCGTTTATGTTACAGACACATTCACCTTTTTGTTATTAAAGGTACTAAAATTAAATTGAATTGAGTTGTCTGTCCAAAACTGAATTTCACTCTCTGGTTTCAAATTAAACTTCATTTTGGGGGAAAAAGAAATTGAACAGGAAATGTGCAAACAATTAAATAAACATTCCTCTATCAAAGGGGAGAGAATACATGTTTGATTACTGTCTTTTACAGTCAAACTTCTCTGATAAAACAATTGAAAAAAAAAAAATACGACGCAAGTGAAACTTTTTTTCGTATCATAGTATTCGATTTAGGGCCGGTCTTTTCATGTTTGGGTAGTTAGCGAAGTGTCTGTTAAAGTGCTTTTTTTTGTAGTGCAGAAACCCTCTTCATTTTTATTCTTATAGTAAAATATATGACATCCCATCATTTTATTTAAAAAAAAGAAGTAGATATATTTGTTATTTTTATTTTGATTCAACTTATTTTATCAATAAAGTGATGAGATGTGATCTATTTTACAATATGCAAAAGGTTAGGTCCACTGGTAACTGAGGCAGCCATTTGTTTTTCATTTGCATAACCCAGCCTTGGAGTATATGTATATGTATATATGTTGAATTTTTTGCCAACCTCTCTGTTAAATTAGTCGGAGCCAAAAGCTCTGGGTACGATTTAGCAAAGGGGTGATATTAGGAACACAAGGCTGGCCGCAGCATCGTAACTTCACGCATAAAAATAACAGAGGCATTCTTCAATCTATCCCTTTTTTTTTGTTATTATTCATTTTATGTCAGTCAGGATTATATTTCTAGGATATTTGGCAAGGTGTTGAAGATGATTATTTGAATATATTCTAATAGCCGAGTTGAAACCATGTTCGAGGGTTGGCCAACTCCCTCTGGCGCACTCTGGCGAGACGAGCTTCAACTAAAGCATTTCAAATTTTAAATTTTAGTAAAAAAAATAATTTTTTTAAAATTAATTATTTTAACTTATAATATTTATTTGAATTAATTTCAATTTTTATTTTTAATAATTTTTATATTTTATGTCTTTATTAAGTAGAAAACTTCAAAAAACCTTTAATATTGAAGAGAGTTCATTCCCTGGAAGAGGGTTTCTGCATTGCACACTACCCATAGGTTAACGTGCTACCCAAAGATGAAAAAGACCGGCCCTTAGGGTATTAAAATTAACTTATTCATTTGATATGTAATTAAAATAGAGTGAGAAATTTGTGAACCCCTGATAAGGGGGGGGGGGGAGGTTCCTACTCCTAATTTTATATAATGATAGTCTAAAACCACCCCCGGAATATTTTCTAATCATAAAAAAAAAAAAAACCATGAAAATCGGTCTAGTAGTTTCGGAGTGTATGCGAAGAAACTCTGGTGACGTCACGGCTTGTAACGCGAGATGGGTGAAAAAATTTAAGACTATGTAATAGAAGTTTCAATAAAAAATTGAAAAATTAAAATTTATAATATATAAATAATTATAGAATAATAGTTGTGAGATTTAATTATTTTAATTTAAACATTTTTTTTTCTTGGTAAGTCTGAAATAAGTTGACGAATTTGTGTGGATTTTTTAAAAACAATATTATACAAAAATCAATACAAAATGCTTAATATACAAATAAACATATACAAGAATATAGTACCAATATATACAATAACATGATACAACAAAAACTTATGAAATCTAGAATAGCAGTACTGTGTAAGGGGAGGCGAATATTAGCAACAGCGAACAAATTTCAAAATGATTGCTAGTTTTATATATGAATCAGAATAAATTAAAAAAAATCTGGTGTGACTGGCGCACAGCACACAACTTTCTCTTACCCTTCGGTAATCGAAAGTTGTGTACTGTGCTGTCACACCAGATTTTGTGTCGGCATGTATTTAGTTTCCGACAGTATGGTACATTCGATTTTCAAGATGTAAAATTTATAAGTATGGCAAAATGTTTATATTTTGTTACCATGGCATCCATTTCTCCTATCTTTTCTATGGAGAACAAGAGTAAAGTGGTCTTCAGAAGATTTCAATCACAAAATGAGAATATACATTTTAAAGAGCAACTAAAAAATAGTTGATATATGAATTTTAAAAAAAATCGTTGGAGCAAATTTTGAGAAAATCGAAAAAAACTGAAAAAGTGCATCAGTAAAGTACTAGTACTTTTTGGTCGATTTTGTTCAAAAGCTTCGTGTCACGTCCCATGGGGGTGCTTAACTTAAATATAAAATTTCAACCTCCTGACTCTTTTCGTTCTTGAGATATTTTGTTCACAGACACACAGACACACAGACAGACCATGTCGCGAAAACCACTTTTTTGGACTCAGGGGACCTCAAAACGTGAAGATCCATCAAAATCTCGACATCGAATTTTTGACATGAATCCAATACTTTCTCTATATATATATATTACATATATACATAGGTAAGAGAAAGTAAAATATATTTATAGTTTAAATTGTATCATCTGTCAAAGTTTCTCAGCATAAATCTGTTCATATCTCCTTTTCATTTCATAATTATTTGTCAATCATTTTTTTTCTGTATTATTTTATAAAATGGGGGGGGGGAGGCATGCGATTAAATATTTTCAAGGGAGGCGTTGTAACAAAGTTTGGAAATCACTGATTTAGAGTAACAAAACATTTACAAATTAAACGGATAATATGCAAATAAAATTTTTTCCTGACTAATCCTTAGTGAAAATTTAAAAAATCACCATTGTGAAATTCTCTATGTATTAAAAAAAAAAAAAACTATGAAAATCAGTCAATTAGCAACAAGTAGAAAAAAATCTAATTTTTTTTTTAATTTAAATAATTTTTTTTTTTTTAAAGAATAAAGATGAAAACATCCTCAAAAAAAAAGAGTAATTAAAATAAAAAAAAAATTTAGATTTTTTTCTACTTGTTGCTAATTGACTGATTTCCATAGTTTTTTTAAATAAATAGTGAATTTCACAAAGATGATTTTTTAAATTTTCACTAAGGAAAAAATAATTTGCATATTATCCGTTTAATTTGTAAATGTTTTGTTACTCTAAATCAGTGATTTCCAAACTTTGTTACAACGCCTCCCTTGAAAATATTTAATCGCATGCCTCCCCCCCCCCCATTTTATAAAATAATATAAAAAAAAAAAAATTGTGTGGTTTTATGAAAGCACGATGCAAATGAAACTTTCTTTCGACTCGTAGGCGTTTAGCTGAAAATTTTCAGAAATTTATTCAATTAAGGTTCGCGTTTTTAATCTTCACTTAATAATTGGAAAATGTGAAATCAATATAGGCATGTTAAAAACTGAGAACAATATTTATTTAGTAATTGAATCATTTTAAATTATTTTAAAAATTATTATTTTATAATTTAAAAATTACCAGATGGCTTAAATAAAAATGCCTGGACCCTAATATACCGTATATAAATTATAAATAACGGTTAGAAATGTTTATGGCGGGGCCGGGGGGAGGGGGGGGGGGGGGGGGGGGGGGGGGGGGGGGGGAAAAAAAAAAAAAATTTAAAAATTGAATAATTAAATCTCACAATTATTTTTTTATAATTTGTCATATATATTAAATTTCAACTTTCCTATTGACGTCGTCACGGCTTGTGACGTCATAACTTGTAGCGTCACGGCCTTGGACGTCACGGCCTGTGAAGCGACATGCTGATAGAGGAACGAAAAATTTGAGGCGATCAAATAAAAGTTCCACTTTAAAAAAATGATTAACAAATAATTATGAAAAGAAAAAGAAATATGAACAGATTTATGCTGAGAAACTTTGACAGATGATACAATTATAATAATTTTCTCTTTAGAATCAGAATTCAAGGGCCATGTCTTTATTCTAGCCTAATTAGCCCTCGGGATATTATTTTTAACACTAATGCCCTCCCCCCCCTCCCGTTGTTGGCGTACAGGTGTGAATTGCGAAAGGAGATCCATCTCCCCCTTGGCTGCGAGAGGAGCACACCTGTTGCCCCTCCGGAAACGACCTGTTGAGAGGTCGGCTTAACGCTTTTCAACAACTACAAAATGGATTGAAATTTTAAAAATTAAACGTTTCCTTCATCAGGACATACTTTCCTCTACAATATTATTTATTAAGAAAAATAAAAAATAAATAACGTTAAAATTCATATAATTTAAATATAATTATATTCATGATGATTTAATAGAGAATAATCCCGCCCAAATTTGTTTGTCTAACTTTCGAAGTTATTAATTAATTAATGCAAAAATTTACATTCTCTTACTCTATATGAACCCTGTTATTCAATGGTGTGTCAAAGACCAAAAAATTCAAAATTGAGTTAAGCACGGAATATTGTTTCAAATGCTTTAATTAATAATATTTTTTATGAAATATGTCCTAAAAAAATTTATATTTAATGTAAAAGCATAAAATTATTTTTACAATATTTCAATGCAGGATTTTCATTTTGCAAAAATGATTTATGTTCCTAACACGTTGTTTTTTATGATGTTAACAACCAATAAAAACTTATTTAACCTAAATATTATATATTGTTTACCTTAAATAAACCAAAATCCTTTTTTTGAAAAATGAGAAATGAATTCGTAGATGTCAAAATTTAATTTTTTGATATTATTCCTGATAATGAAGATGAGGATAGCGATTTCGAAAAGACAACAAAATAAATAATATTAAGTCAATTTCATTATAACTTTGATTTACTGTTGCCATGTTCACTTCCATTCAGGAATTAATTGATGAGAAAATTTTGTTATCACTTTGTATTTAATTTTAAAATATTAATACTATTTAAAATTTATTAATGTAATTTTGATATAAAAAGTTTCTATGCTATTAGTATTAAATATAACCATAAAAGAACTTTAATAATAACTCCGTTTTAATTTTTGAATTATAAACCTAAAATTATTTTATTAATATAAATAGTGCATAGATTAATTTGCAATCATGTGTCAAGAGACTTTGAAGCATTTTTACAAATATAATTGGACTTTGAGAATTTTGCAATAATATTTTATTGTTTATTCTCTAAATTAGTTCATATTTTTAGAAATAATTTATGAATATCTGCAATACAGTATTTACTTGCACAATTGACAAAAAAAAATGATATATAATCAAATCAAAACAATTTAAATCAGAAAAACTTTAATGTTAATTTTTTTTTCAAATCTAAGTTCCTGGCGTTTGACACACTAATGCATAACAGGGTCCATATAGATAATAAATAAAAATTAAATATCTCAATGTCAAGGGGAGGGGGGAGGGGAGGGGGGCAAACAATAACAGTGTTAATCTTTTAAAGACGTTTATTGCAGTTGACATGAATGATAAAATATCTAAAAACAACGAACGTATCCTCTTTAAATAGTCGATTTGTCTGTCGTTTGGAGGAATTTTCATTGGGAAATGTTGGGCATTAATTAAGGAGATGTTTAACATGGTAACTAACACCCGAATGAATATATCGTAGATATAGAGTACAGTACATCCAGTAATGGTCGATCGATGATGCTTAAACGCATTTGATAACACTCTTATCAGCTCTTTTAATACAGATAAAATGTAGACACTTTTTCAATGTCATGTGACTAAAGATCATGGCTTCCAAGGGTTAGTTTTCATTAATTTTTACTTTCTCTTATCTCTATATATATGTTAATATATTACGACGACCCCATAGTCATAAAGATGAAGAAAAAAATTCATAAATTCTGATAATATAATATATAACGATTCGATCATTCATTGGTCTTCTTCATGTTTTTAAGATTCAAGAATAAATCTCTTGATTAAATTTAGACTGGTAACCGTAGGCACTAATTGAAACATTGTAATATTTTAAAAAAAGTAAATTGTAACACATGGTTAAATTGTTTCAAAATTAAATTTATTTTAAAAAATACTTAATACGTGTCATCGTCAGAAGATTTTACATTTTAACAAGCCAAATAACATTTTTCTTGTGCCTTTTGAAGCTCTCTGAATTATTAATTGTGGAGTTTAATTTGGAGTATATACGGTTAATGTTAGTGGCTGACAAGGGGAGTGCATAGCCTTCCGTCACCGATTTGAACGAAAATTTGTTTTTGTATAGTATAGTACGTAATGAAAAATAAGTTTTGTTAAAGCGAGAGAATGCACTTCTCAGCTGTTCGTCTAAAAAAAAGATTTTACCAGCATACCTTAAGCTGTTGCTAACAATAACAATTCAAAAAGCCATTGTGGCTAGATTAGTAGCCTTCATTCTTTGTAAACATGAAATCCCGAGATCGAATCTCGACCTGTGCAACTATTTTTTTTTTTTTACTAATTTATATTTTTGGGATTTCTGAAAATATTTTTTTAATATTAATAAATAAATAAAACGTTGTTTTTTAATTATTGGCTTTTAATTTTTAACTCCATATATTTAAAGAAAATTCAAATGAATATTTAATATTTAATGAATACATAACAATATAATAAAATTTTTAAATTTTTAAATAGTAGGCCTAATATATTTCTCGTATAGGCCTAATATCAAATATTTCCTTATATTATATTTTTGACTGAAAGCATTTGAATTTTCTTTAAATATATGGAACAATATGTTAAAAATTAAAAGCCAATAATTAAAAAAAAAAGTTTTATTTATTTATTAATATTAAGAAAATATTCTTAAAAATCAAAAAAAAATATAAATTACACAAAAAAATAGTTACAGGGCGAGATTCGAACTAGGGATTTCATGTTTACAAAGAATGAACGCTACCGATCTACCTACCCATCGAGGCTTTTTGAATTGTTATTGTTAACAACGGCTTAAGGCATACTGGCAAAATCTTTAACAAATTTTTTTTTTTTTATACGAATGATTGAGTAGTGCGTTCTCTCGCTTTAACAGAATTTGTTTTTCATTAAGTTACTACACATAAAAAAATTTCGTTCAAATCGGTGATTTATGAAGGCTATGCACTCCCCTTGTTAGTATGTAAAAACTTCTAACGATGACACTTTAAGTGTTGAAATACGTATTATTTATTAAAATTAATTTAATTTTGAAACAATTTTACCAAGTGTTACAATTTAGTTGCTTTAAAATCTCCCGATCTCCATTGTGACCCTGAAGATGGCCCGGAATATTACCGAAACGTCGCTCCTGGTTTAAATCAATAGCTGCTCGCTTTAATAACTTCTTTATTTTTTTAAAATGCTTTTATTTATTTCCACTCCTCCCCCCCCCTCACTCATCTTTATGTTCCACTCTGACCTCAGCATTAGAATAAATATAAAAACATCTTTTTCCTCTTTTATTTATTTATTTATTTTCTCGAAAACCCATTTTAATCCCTTTTGTTTTTTTGTTAGAATGCAAATGGATT
>JAKCPI010016101.1:0-20283 GCA_023213315.1 Euborellia annulipes
TTTTTTTTTTTTGTATACGAGTCTCATCCCTTCTTTTCAAACCCATATTTCTCGAAATTAATCGATTATTTGCCCAATAATCGATTATGAAAAATAATCGAAATAACCGATTAATCGATTATTATTTTTTAATAAAATAATCGGTGAATATTCCGATTAATCGATTAGTTCGCGCAGCCCTACCTGAATAAATTTTGATTTTGACACCATCTGTACCATGGGTTGAATATTTCTAAGAAATTTTAATTAAAGCATTGAAACGGAAAATTTTACTTAAGACTTTTCTGAATATTTTTTCTCCAAGTTTGTATAATTTGGTTTATTTATAAAAAAATTTATTCGTTAACCGCGCTAAGAATAAATTTTTATTTAATAGAAAAGGGGGTCACATAAAAAAAGTTGGTATATATGGAGATAAGGAAGTCTTGGCTCTGGTAATTCGTAGTTGCCATCCACTTGAATAATGAACTTTTCAATACAAAGGTATAAGAAACGATCAGAGATAATAAAGTATCACAAATAATAAAATGATGATTAGCTATACATTTAATTTAATTATTCGGAGTTTATTAAAGAAATAAAATTTTAATTTTGATACTGCTACTAGTATAGTAATCCAGTTTAATAAAAATAAAAAATAAAACATTGAAATGTAGACTTTGTTTAAACCGGTGCAGTTATTTTTATTTATTTTACAATTAGCTGCTTAAGTTGTCAGGTTGCAATTAACCTGCATCCAGTGATTAATTGGCAGCCGAGAAAAAAAAGAGGGGAGGGGGTAAAGCAGAGAATGATTTTATTAATTGAAAAATCATTGAATTAAAAAATCGCTCTCTTTTAATATTCTAAATCAGGGCTGTCCAACTGCAAGTGTCCTATGGGCCGCTTTAAACAAAAATACGGTTTGGAGGGATTTTTTTTAAAGCGAAATAATGGGTAGAGAGGGGCAATTTTGGGGAAGTTCGAAAACAGCTCGAAACCGCGGGCCTCACGTTGGACAGCCCTGTTCTGAATTATGGAGAATAATATTGACAAAAATTTATTTTATCTTTCTTTTTACTTTCTCTTACCCTATATATGAAATATATAGAGAGAAAGTAGCCTATTGGATTCATGTCGAAAATTCGATGTCGAGATTTTGATGGATATACACGTTTTGAGGTCCCCTGAATCCAAAAAAGTGGTTTTCGCGACATGGTCTGTCTGTCTGTCTGTCCATAGGATGTATACAAAAGATAAACACTGTGTGCAGCCCCTAATATAAATTTTATTCCCTTCCTCTAAATTTTGATTCACAAAGATAGACGGTGGCTGAAGGTGGCGGCGAGGGGGGGGGGACTTTCTAAAGTGGCCCGGAACCTTTGAGCTTCAAATATAAATTCAAAAATAAATTTAACTTCAAAAAACTATAAAAAAAATATTTTTCATGAAATGCCCAAGCTCTTAGGCTGAGATTTAAAATTTAACCTCTTTTTTTAGGAGGGGGAGGGTTTATTAATAAACAACCTCAAGGCTCTCGGCGGCCCTGCACACAAACCACTTTTCCCCATACATAAAAATTCTACTATTTTTTTGTTTTTAATTAAAATTATATATAAAATTTAAAATTTTAATTAAAACACTTATAAATTATAGTATAATAAATTAAAAGAATTTGACTAATAAAATTTTATAACATTATTAATTGAGTGAATAAATAAATAATTTAAGAAAAAAAATTAAGTCAGGTACTAGAACTATGGTGTCGTATAGTCTTATTTTTTTTATATACGATTCTATTGCCTGCTTTCTTTCCTTATCGAGTTTCTCTAATAAAGGTCTTTTCATCAAATCAAAGGAAAATTTGGTAAAAAAAAATTTATTATTAAAAAAACAGGTTCAAAGGATGAGAATAATTATTTTTATTCTGATTAATAATCTTTAAATTAAGAAAGGAAATAAGGACTCAATTAGACTTTATTAACTTGGCTCCCATATTTTTTAAGGGAAGTAAAAATTATATTCAAGTCTAATTGACGTTTTGACTCCGTTGAGAGATCATTAATCAGGACATTATAAAAAAAAAAGAAGAGGAGGAAATGAAAACAATCCGTTGCTATTTTATTCATATTCACATTCGCTCGACGTTAAAAATGATTAATTGAGATAAAAAAAAAGAATTTCAAAAGAACGAATGATTTGAAGCGAGTCTCGAGCCATCCAATTATCTCATAGAAAATTTAAAAATTAGCGCAACGTTTTATAAATAATTAAATTAACGCTTTTTGTTACACCAAATACTATCTGATTTTGAATTAAAAAAATTGTATTGATAAATAAAAACACCATTCATTCTACAGAGAAGTGAAACTTATCAAAATATGTTGCGTTTTGTCGCGTCAGCAGCCCTCTTTTTCTTGTTCCTGAGTTTCGTCATTGGGTAAATTTGTTGTGCGCATGCGCGTGAGTGAATCCTCAACGAAAGTGGAGGGGGTGCAGCGTTTCGTAACAGAAACTTGTTATCGTGCGTAAAAATATTTTTAATATTAATATTTTAACGAAATTGCATCGACTGTTTACTTAAAAAAAAGATTTTATATATAGGCTTATACTACTAATTGTAAAAACATGCGGTGCAAATTTATATTTTTAAATTTTTAAAATAACTGAAATTCCTCTTGTTGTTATATAAAGGTTATTTAAATATTTATTTGCCGTTGGCGGCGGGTAGGTAAAAAAGTTTTTTCGGTTAAAATAAATAATTTCAATGTTTGATAGAAATATTCAAATTACCGTATGTCTTTTATCGATTAGTATTTATTTATTATTTTATTATAATAACGATATTTTAAAAAAGTTCATAACTGAATTATAAATATTTTTTTTTTTTTTAGGAAATTTAAATTAAATTCAAAACTTATTTTTTTCTCTAATGCATTATTATTTCTTTTTTTTCTTTGTCTCGTTTTAAGTTAAAAAGAACAAAAAATAAATAAATAAAAAAAGGAAAAAAAGGGGAGGAAAGGTTTGAATTATCTTTTTTTTATTTTTTGATGAAAAGGTAATTTGTCATTTTGTTAAGAAGTTCATTCGTTTCTTTTTTCTCTCGTTTCTTTTTTTTTTTTTTTTATTTATCAAATTCAAGGATAAATAGCTCAAGACAAAAAAAAGGGCCTTTCAAGTTTCTTCTCAATTGAGTTTCAAATTATATATTTTATTCAATCCCAATCAAATTTAAATCTTTTGTTAGATTTTTTAATATAAATTATTATCAGGTTGACACGATAATAGAGCGCATATCCCCTCCCTCCTCGCTAACCGATATACCTAAGCTCGGGTTACTCACTTTTTATTCAATCATTGCCGCGGTTTTGACGTGGTCAAACGCACGGATTTTCTTTCGTTAGTGGGGAGCAGGCCAGTTTTGACCGCCACGCATCAATCTAACAGATTGGACTGGGTCCAAACTCACGATCCGATCTTTTCGTTAGTGGGCGAGCACGCCAGTTTTGACCGCCACGTATCAATCTAACAGATTGGACGGGTCCAAACTCACGGACGATCTTTTCGTTAGTGAGCAAGCGACAGTTTTGACGCCACGCATCAATCTAACAGTTGGACTGGGGTCCGAACTCACGGTCTGATCTTTTCGTTAGTGGACAAGCGACAGTTTTGACGCCACGCATCAATCTAACAGATTGGACTGCGGTCCGAACTCACGGTCTGATCTTTTCGTTAGTGGACAAGCGACAGTTTTGACCCCGGACCATCTCTTTAAGTCGCGATTTTTGGAGGGGGTAGGGGAGGACATGTTACTTCAAAAATTTTTTTACAAATTTATTTTTAAAGAAAATAAGTTATCCCTCCCCCTATTAATTAATTAAGCTATTAATATGTTCTAAAATATTTTAGTTAATCACCATTCACAAAAACAAATTTATTATTATTATTTTTTTAAATATCATTTAAGGTCATGGCAAATTAGGATACAAATATTATATAGACCTAGCATTTTACTCGGGAGAAAGTCTAGTTTCTGAATATACAAAAAAAATTATAGGTTATGTAAGAAAAAAATATTGGCCCTCTTTCTAAAGCGCCCCCTAATGGTCCGATGTTTACCAAAAGTTTTCAGTTCTTGACCTTTACATCTAGTTTATGTGTGCAAAATACCACAACAACAACAAACAAGACATATTCAAAAACTACTTAAATGGACTCAGGGAACCTTAAATCCTATTTTGGCAGTTCAGAATCAGATAATTAAAGATTTTATTTAAAGGAGAAGAAAGAATTAATTACTTTTTTTTTAAAATAATTTTCTATTTCCATTTTTCTTGGAAATTCCAATGCTCTTGACTTGATCTGTCTAGTCGGCAGGCAAAACTTTCGTCAAGACAAAGTCCACGGATTTGGTCAAATCAGCGGTTAAAACTGCGGTCCAAAGATTTTGCCCATACACGTACGGTTTGGCCGTGGCAACTATACGGGTTTATCTGCGGGTTTTTCCTTTACGTTTGTGAGTGATGACGGTTTTAACCGTGGCGGTTTTAACCGTGCTTTTAGGGCCGCAGATGGTCCGCCCCGTCCAACCCGACAGATCAAACTCTCCTTTTTAAACGAAATTGATAATGACGGTTTTAACCGTGGCGATCGACCCACAGATTGGTCCGCTCCAACCCACAATCAAACTCTCCATTTTTAACCAAATTGATAACAAGTTTTAACCGTGGATCGACCAAGAGCCAACCCAAGTATTGACACTCTGCTAGTATAAAATTTCATACTCAACAATTCTACAAAATTCCCCTACAAAAGATAACATATTTGAGAGGGGGAAACAAGAGATCAAAATTTAAAAATGCTTTTTAGTCTAGTCCAGTGATTCTCAGCCACTGTGCCGCCAAATTTTAAAAATGTTTTTAGTAAAATTTATAAAAAATATTTTTTTTTTATTACGAGTAAAGAAAACTCACATAAAAACGAAAAAAAAGATCGAGACTGTTAAATGTATTATATACAAATGAAATTATCAAAAAAAAATCAAGCTCAAATTTCTTATATTTCTCATGAAAAGTATTCTTATTATTAACTTGTAATTAATCCATTAATACAGCAATAATACAGCATTTCCCAAAAAATTTTTTTTTTAATTTTAAACTGGTAACCGTTGGCTCTAGTTGAAACATTATGCTTTAATAGGAGAATTAAATTCAAGTATGATACACAAGGTTTTTTGTTTCAATGATTTACCGGTATTTATTTAACATTAACACTTTATACGCATTTCGACATTTTTTTTTCATAAGGTGGGTCTCAAAAAGATTTTAAAGCCTCGTACCGGGCTGCGGTCAAAAAGGTTTGGGAAACGCTGCCTTAATAAACGTACTGTTGTTTTTGTAGTAGGCCTATATATTATTTTATTTTACATAATTATTATCATAAACTATTTTACATAGTGTATTATAGATAAGTAAACAACTTTTAAACTTATCTTTTTCTTTGTGTACCGCGCCAAATTTTGAAATGGTTAAAAGTGTGCAGAGACAAAAATATATGCAGCGTCTAAAATATAATTAGCCCTATCGAAAAAAATCCTGGCTGCGGGCCTGGTTTGATTCACGAAATATAATTAAAAATTTGTAAAAAAAATTGTTTAATGAATTTTATAAAGGTGAGATAAAAGTTGCAGCTACATACATGTAGGCCTATGTATTTAAACTTTATATCAAAAATAAACAAATCAGTTATGTTTTTCCTTATGATTTATTCTCCCCCCCCCCCCCCAAGCAAAGCTTAAATCAAGTCCCTGAGGGATAAGAGATTTATTTTTGAAGCTAATCTCCTAAAATGATACTTCGAAAAGCGTTACTGAAGTCCAAAAAAAATGTGTAGTACTCAAGGTAGGGAATTCATGCCCCTGAAAACTTTAGAAAAACCTTCATTCCTATTATGTTAGTGGGTGAGAATTCACTCAAACCAGAAGCGACGTTCCTGTCCTCTTTTGTTCTCATCACCAGGCTCTTAAGTTCGTTCAATAATTATCACACGTAACGATCTGACAGAATTTATCCGGCAGGAGCAATCAAAGTGGACAGTGTGATTAAATCTCACCATTTCTCAATTAAGCTTAATAAATAATAAACTATTTAAAATACAAATCAACGAATATCGTTACGAGAGATGACCAATTTAGGTTAGAATTCTAATAAACTCAAATAAAATATTATTATGGGAATTTTTAATTATAAACCACATTTTGTATTAATTATATACTCGTAAATACTGTTTCGACTGCTTGTTCTGCAGTCGTTTTCAAGTACTGTGCACTTGTTCAAAACTAACCTCTAAGAAACCATTACGTCATCTTATATACAAGACGTCAGCGCCATCTACAGTCATTCCTATAAAGTTAGATACAAATTTTCGCTCCATTACATTACATTGATTCCCATGAAGTTAGACACAATCATCAAAGCAAGTGTTTACATAAAAAGGATGATGTTACAATAAGTCAAATCAAATACCCTACTGCGGTGCTGTGTTCTAGTGGTAGCGTATGCTGAGTACTCGGTGGTTCGACTCCCCTTATTTCGGTTATTTAATTTTTATACTCGTTTTTATTGAACTTAAGAGTCTGTTGATGATTCCAAAATAGATCGAAACGTCGAGTAAATATTTGGCCTAAAAGAACTCCGTTTTGTCTTCCTTTCTATTAAGTCAATATTTCTGAATTATTATTAACGCTTTTTAAATAAATTTTCGAATAATTAAATGATGATCTGGGGAAAAGAATATCATTAAAAACATTTGTATAGATTTCTTTTTGGTTGGTTAAATTAGATTCGTTATATAGGCCTATATATATATATTTTTTTTTCAAACTAAATTAATTTAATATAATAATTGGTTGAAAATTTTCGGTTAGGGAAATAAATTTCCAATGGTGATCCTAATGGTTATGAAACTGGCCAACAAATGAGTCTTTTATTGTAATATATTTAAAAATTCCGAAATTAAAGAATCTCTTAATGGGGGGAGCCATCGAGCCCGGAGGTATTTTTATTTCCTCATCAATTCCCGACGAAATTGTTGCGCTTTGTCGGCGTATTGCTTCCCGGGCTTCACCTTCTTCAGGTGTCATTCTCCCACTTTTTATTTCCCATTTTTTTTTTTGGTCGTAGAAAGTTGACCTGAGATGAATGAACATCGTTAACCGGCTAACCAACAATGGGAACCGGGCGGAATTTCAATACCTGTTTGCTTTCCTAAACTATCTAGCTTTAAACTATTTTTTTTTTTTCATCATCTAAATAACTTGAAATTTTTCATAAATTTCTTTTAACACCCCGGCAAGGACCTCTGCTCCCCTGGAATATTCAAATAATTTTTTTTGTTATTTTGATTTTTTCTAACTCTACAATGCTTTCAGCTCGATAAATGGACTGATGAACGTTATATTTCATTAAAACCGAAACTGTTTCCTCAAAAGAGAGTTTCATTTCGTAGAGACTGACTACCTGGCTCCTTTATCCTATTATTGTTAAATATAAAAATTCATCCTTCTAGCTCAGGGGTCGGCAATCTTTTGATTGCGAAGAGCCAAAAATTATTGCACAATATACAAAATTTCAGTTTTTGAAGAGCCGCAAAATTTTTTCTTGCGAAGAAATTTCTCTCAAAAAAAATTTTTTTTTTATATTTTTTCCCCCTGCTCTACTGCTTATATTTTTTTAGTAACACGAAATTTTTTCCGCACTGAGCTTTTTTTGCGGATCTTTAGTTTTGCGTCCTGCGGAAAATTTTGTGTTTTTGTGGAACTAAATTATTACGCCCTTCGGGAATTTTTTTCCCGTTCATGGAAATCATTTTACTTTTTTTTTTAGGGACACGGAATTTTTTCCGGCCTGCCAAAAATTATTTACTATGTTGCATATGGAACTAAAGAGCCGCAGCTTACATCCAAGGAGCCATGTGGCTCACGAGCCGCAGGTTGCCGACCCCTGTCCTAGCTCAATTCCTTCATGCTTTAAATTGAACACAACAAGACAGAGCATGTTTCGGAAAACACTTTTTTTGGATTCAGGGGACCTCAAAATGTGTATATCCATCAAAATCTCTACATTTTATTTGACATGAATCCAATACTTTCTCTCTATATATACATAGGCCTAAGAAAAAGTAAAAAGCGAAATGTGGCATTTTACCTATTCAACTATTTATATATCCCTCGGGCCTTGGTCTAGTGGTAGCTTGCTGGCCATTTGCACCAAGGGTCGCGGGTTCGCATCCCGTCTCATGAGACAAAAATGTATTTCAATTTAATTGGCTACCATTAAATCGAAATAAAGAGACGGGGTCTGAATGACCTTCGATGCCGAAAAAGACCTTAAATAAACATAAAAACTATCTTTATATATAAAATATATAATTTTTTGAAATAAATATTTCTTATTTATGCGGTGGATGCACAAATTAAGACCCGATTTCCTAATTTCAAATTTAATTGTAAGATGTAAGACGAGCTTAAGATCTAAGATGTGTTGGTCCAATCGGGCATAAATGAATCCAATTGAAATAAATTTTTGTTTTCATGAGACGGGATGCGAACCCTTGTTCGTAAATAAAAAAAAAAATATATCTCCATTATTTTTAAAATTAGTTTTTGGAAACATGGAGATTCCAAAGAAACATCATCTTCATTCACAAAGGATTTTGATTAATAATAATAATATCTCTTTTTTTTTTTATAAATGAACAAAAGGCTCAACGATCATTATATCGTTTGATAAAAACCTATTAAAATTTGACAACCCAACAAAGATAACTTGTTTTGCTCTATATTTAAAAAAATAAAATTATCTTCCCCGATAATGGTATTATTGTATTGCTGTGTGAAAAAAAAAAGAAGTTTGATCAAAAAGCTGTTCGGAGAGGAGGCGAAATTCCCAAGTGAGTTGGTTTGGTGAAGGAGAGGGGGAAAAACTCTTTGCGTGGGTTTTTGAGATATTCAAATAAGAGGAGGAGATAAAAAAAAAAAAAAATAGGCGTGCGCCACGTTTTCAGTACCGATAAAATAAACATTAGTTGACGCCAACTATTTTTTGGCCTTAAAAAGCGAAAATGACACTCTCTAGAACCTGTTCACCATCGAGTATCAATGAGATTGCCTAATAGTCATACGGGAGAGAAAAACTTTTTATGAACTCGTAAAGACAATCGTTTTAAATTAAAAAATAAAAAATTGACACTCTATCATTTTTTTATTACCATTTTTATATTTTTTAAGTAGCTAAAGCCAAATCGAAATTTTTTTGTTTAATTAAATTTTCATTTTTATTATCGATAAGAAGGTATAAATAACGTAAAAAAATTAATTCTACTCTAGCGTTTATATTCTAATTTATTTACATATCTTATAAGCAATTTTTACTTTCTCTTACCTATAACTATATATTATAGTATGCATAGACGTAGCCAGGGGGGGGGGGGGTTCAAACCCCAAGCCATGACTAAATATTTAAGCTCTATAATACAAATTATATTTCATATAGAGAAAGTAAAATATAATAATTTACGCTAGCTAAAAATAAATAAAACCAAAATGATTTATAAATATCCTAAAATAATCTTCAATTTTTCAAATTTTTGAAAAAATTTTCTTGAACCTCCCATCAAAAATTTCTGGCTATGTAAAAAATTCATTGTCGAGATTTTGATGAAAATACACGTTTTTAAGATAGGCCTACCGCAAAATATTCTGTATGTTATCAATATAAAGCAAAAAGAAAAAGAGCTACGAGGATGAAATTTTAAATTTAAGTCAGGTACCCCACTGAGATGCAAAAATGATCTTTTAAATAAAAACAACCAAATAATACTAGCACAATCCAAAGAATTTACCGTTGACACGAGTTGAAACATTCATAAATTTAATTAAATTCTCATTTAATTATAGATAAATAACACTAGGTTAAGTTTCAAAGGTAAAAAAAGGTTTCAAAAGGTTTTTATTTTTAGCTTATTATATCGTTTGAAAAAACCTATTAAAATTCGTCTATCACTAGGTTAAGTTTCAAAAGGTTTTTATTTTTAGCTTATGGCTCGACTAAAAGTAAAAAAAAAAAAAATAGTCGAAATGCGCATAAGGTAAAAATAAAATCCTTTTGAAACTTAACCTAGTGTTATTTATCTATAATTAGATGAGAATTTAATTAAATACCAGTACTTTATTGATGTATTTTTTTTTTTATTATTTTTTTAGATTTTCTCAAAATTCGCTCCATCTATTTTGATTCATAAATTAGTTATTTTTTAGATTCTCTTTAAAATGTATATTCTCATTTTCTCTCTCAAAGTTGTTTGAAGTAAATATTTCTCATGTACAGTCGCTGTCTCAAGTGCCTGATGTGCTCGAGAGTGGAGTTTTGAGTTTAGTCAACCAAAGCAATAATTTTAAATATATATAAATAATAATCCTTTTTTTTAATGCAATTGAGGTGAAAAGCTACTTTAAGACAACACTTTGAAGGCTAAGCATTTTGGTTGCCTAAGCTCAAGGCTCCACTCTCAAGCACATCAGGCACTTGTGGCTCCTACTGTACTATATAGGAAAGATGCAATATAAATATTTTTCTATGTTTATAAATTTTACATCTTGTACTCCCGGAAAACAAGCACAGATCACAACTTTCAATTACCGAAGATAAAGTAGAGTGCTGTGCAATCAGTCACACCATATTTTGTTTAATTTATAAAATATTTTCATTATTTTTCTGTTAAACTTTAACTATTTTAGTTAATTAGAACTGATTTAATTAACTAGTTTGATACCCTTGATTATAATGCAATTTAAATGGAAATTGCGGCGCGGGCTCAAATAAAAATATTTGTTCAGGACCCCTAATCATGCTATCCAAATGAATACCACAACGGAATTATAAATTAAATTTTTATTTAAATTCAGACAGCACTTTTTCACTAATATTCGTTTAATTTTTAGTGCAAGATTTACGATCCTATCAACAGTCATCAATCATGAACGAATATTATATAATACGGTATAATAATAATACTCAACGAGAGGTTCAAACGATATTAGTGAAAAAGATTCGTTTTTAACATGATCTTCTATGTATTAGCAAAATAGAAAAGAAAGTAACAAGTTTATTTATACTAGAGTATCTTAATTATTGCGTTTATTTTTGTTACGAAAATTTTAAAATTGTTTTTGAATTTGGGTGTACTAGGAGTTGAGGATTCGTTTCTAATTCGAATTTTTTTAAATTATATTGACTAATTAATTAAATTTAGAAAAATCTGGTGGATCGCTGCAATTTTGTGTTATTTCCCTTTGACTCGTCTACTGCCAAAGAAATAGAAATAAAATTTAATTGATGAAATGGAAAACAAAATGGCGTTAAGAGTATATTTTATTGAAATTTCATTATTCATTCATTACCATTAAAAATTAATATATTCTCTAGATAATCTTTATTTTTAGGGCAAAGCAATTTAGATCAAGATAGTTTTAAAAATTTCTTTTTTTTTTTAATTTTAGTGTTTGGAAGGGGATTTTCAAAGTAAATTAAAAATTGTGAAACGTTTTATATCCTCTAAGATTAATAATAAAAAAAAGGCCAATATTTGCTCTGTTAAGTTTAAAATATATTTTCATAACCTGTATTCTTGCGAAGGTTAATTACCATCATAAAATGAGATTTGCGTTTAATTAGAGTATATTGTAAAAAATGCAAATAATCTCTAGTTAGAAAAGGAGAGAGAGTATGGGAGATGAGCCGAGTGATTCTAAATTAGAAAAATTTATTCAATGACGATCCAAAAACACACTAAAAACTAACTCTGGTATAATAATAATAAATTAAAATAGAGGATGAATTTTGTGACAAAAATTTATAATTAATCGAGCCTAACAGTTAAGAGAGCGATCAGATTGAAACATCCAAATCAGTCTGCAATTGCAGAACATGATCTAACAACTTGATATAAAATATTTGGACAATGTCACAATACCCCAAAATATTGGGGGAAAAGAAGTCAGAGTCTATAAATTTATTATTATTTGATTTTAGGCCCGTTCGACATCAAAGTCATTGCGCGCCTCCCATTCCTTGATGAAAATTAAAATTTTAATAAATTATATGTATGTTTACAAAGACTCAACAAATAAATATTTCACAAACTAACAAAAAATACATATATTGGTACGCTCATGTGTACAAAGTAAATTTAACATTCTCTATAATAAAATATAACAACAGTATGGCTGTGAGGCGTGGACATTGTTGAAGAGAGATAAGGAAAGGATTGAGGCTTTTAAAGTTTGGATTTGGAGAAGGATGTTGAATATCAAGTGGTCGGACAAGGTGAGGAATGAAGAGGTGTTAAGGAGAGTAGGAGAAGAAAGAAATCTACTTAAAAACATTATTCTGAAGAAAAGGAAATGAATTGGTCATAGACTTAGAAGGAATTGCCTAATGAAAGATGTACTGGAAAGAATGGTAGAAGGACAGTGTAAGAAAGGGAGAAGAAGGAAAAAAATGATCGATGAATTGAAGAACTAAGATGGATACGAAGGGATGAAAAGATTAGCTCAGGAAAGGGATGAATGGAGAAGGAAGAGTTGCCACTAAAGGACTTGGTAAAAAAGCAGAAAACTTATGATGATGATGATGATGATGAACAACAGAAGAGTATATATTGTAAAACAAATTAATAATTTTAAGGAATTTAAACAACTTCTCGTAATAATTTTGCGGGTCAAATAAAAGTTCTTCCAGAGATCTCTTGGATATACCCAAGTTCTTTCTTGCATTTCAGTAAACAGGGCATTCTATTAAAATATGCGGTACATTGACTTGGACGTCGCATACTAGAGCCTTAATAAATTAATAAACAATATCAACAAAGAAGATGGATATAGGCTTAATAAAATGCGGAACATTGTGTTGAATGAGAAAACTGTTGATTAGATATTAAGGTTTGATTATTGTGATATAATTGGAATAATTTAATAATAGTATTTTGTAGCATCTTTGTTAAAAATTAAAATTCAAAAAGCTTATTGTAATACACGTTTGATTGTTTGTTTCCTAACATCACGGTCTAGGGATGGATGTGCCGTTTTTCTAAGTAGGCTTCCGATTAGATGTTTGACCTGGTCAACTCATCTAGATCTACCTCTTAGCCGCTTTCCTTCGACTTTGCCTTCAACTATTAACTTTACAAGTCCGTTATCACGCCTTATGATGTGATTAAAATAACAAATAATGCGATCATACACCTGGGACGACGGTTGTTTTAAGATGGAGTTGTTGGTTCTATGTCCGTCCAAGGTGTCAGAAGCAATCTCCGTCAGCGTCACATTTCGAAGGCCTTGATGAATTTCCGATCTTTTTGAAGGATTGTCCAAGTTTTTGCACCATATATACGATGGAAAAGTTTAGTGTCTCTACCAGCTTCTTCTTGGTGGTTGTTGAGAAGCTCCTATCATTCCATATCTTATACATTTGTCGCATTGCCACTTTGGCGATCACGATTCCTTTATTGGATATTAATAGGCCGAGATAAATAAAGGTCTCGACCTCTTTTCATTGAAAACAACTGCAGAATAAGTAGTCAAAACGTTGTTATATTTTTAATAAATAATTAATACAAAATTTGGTGTATAATTAAAAACTCACATAACCAAAGTGTTGTGTGGTCAGCCCTTTAGATCCCCAACAAACCTAATATTGATTTACAAGTCGGTAATATTTTGTTAATTAAAGAAACATAATTATCTTTAGAATTGTGAGACCGAAACAAAAAAATAAAATGACTGGGCGGACCGAATTCATTTCAGCGGGCTCACTCACTCAATCTCATCACAAAACAAAGTGAAAAAAAAAAAAAAAAACTCGGCGTGAGATTTTTCTCTATCGATACATAAATAAATGGCTCTTGTACTTTTTTAATTTTGATAACATAAATTCCCGAACAAAACCATTTATCATTTTATTTCGGAATTTTTGTTTTAAACAAATTAGGCCGTATTGTTAAAATATAATTTAAGATTAACGAGGATAATTTTGGGTTGAAAATCATTCATAATATTAAAATAAATTACTCTATCAATAAAACTTGATGATAGATGCATACATACATATGTATATTTTGTTTTTTATAAGTTCCGCTTTCGATTTGTATAATTTTTAACTGTCTTTAACATTTATTCCTCCATTATTTAACTTAATTTGTTCTATAAAAAAAAAAAAAAATCATCCTATCAAAATCAATTAATAATAATAAAATTATTATCATACATTCCAAAAGTCGATTCCTGTTTTCACTGACAGACAAATTAATTTCGTGTAATAGATTTTAACAAATGAATAACATTAAAAATATTTTTAATAATAAATCAGTTGTAGAATTTTAAGAAAATTTTTGAAACGAGTGAATTTCGAGACAAATACTTTGTTTCCGATTGTGTCTAAATTTCTCAATTAATCCGGTTCCATATCATCTGTGTATTCCATCTGTTTTTATTCAATTATTCATATACAAAGAATACTGACCACCAATCATTGTACAGTCGGCGCCACAAGTGCCTGATGTGCTCTAGAGTGGAGCTTTGAGTTTAGGCAACTTTATTTAAGCCATTTGGATACCAAATGGCTTAAGGCGAAGGTGTTACGCATGTTTTTCTCGATAAGAGGGCGTTGTGTGTCATTAAAGTATGCCCAAAAAATGAAGTAATTCAAAAATTTGCCAAGAGATGTCAGAATGGTAGCTAATAATATTTAATGCATTTGGTTGATTTTCATTGATCTTTTAACAATAAATACTTTATAAATGTTATTATATATTATGTATCTTTTATAAAAGCATAAAAATATATAAATATAGGAGAGATATACTTTATTAGGGGATCGGCTGTTAGACTAGCCTGCTATCTATTGCAAGAATGCTGAACTAATTTGACAGTTGATTTTTTAAATAAATCATCCAAGCTTATTTTAAAAATTTCTTAATTAATATGTGATTAATAGGGCTCGGATTTCGCCCTATTTGCCTTTTTTTAATTTATGGCTTAAAATTTAGGCCAATATGATATGTATACGTTTCATGAAATTCTGAATAAAAGAAGAGGCATTTGTTAGTGCCTATAATGCCTATTTTGGACAATTCTGGGTTTTAGTGCCTATTTCATCTATAAATGCCTTTTTTAATGCCTATTTTAAGTTCAAATAGCCAATTTCAATTTTTTACGAGCTATACATAGCCTAAATTTAAAATTTTTTGAATTATCAAGAAAATATTTCAGGGGGGGGGGGGGGGTAAAGGGGGTAATTAACCCCCCCCCCGAGATTTGAAAAAATACTTTTTTTCAAAAAAAAAAAAAAAAAAAATTATTTTTAATGTAAAATTTTAAAAATTAGTACTTAAAAATTTGATTTGTATTTATATTCTGGCAAACAAGTACAGAATGCGCCTTTAAATTAGCGAAATTAAGAAAAAATTGTGTGCTGTGCGACCAGTCACACCAGATTACCAAAAATAAGACATCAATTTTTAAAATTTTTTATATTATTTTATAATTTCTGCCTTTTAAGTGCCTTTTTAAGTGCCTATTTTTACAATAAATGCCTTTTTAAGTGCCTATTTTAATAATTTTTAGTGCTTAGTTGCCTGCCTATTTTAAAGATTTTTAGTGCCTATAAATCCGAGCCCTAGTGATTAATAATAACAATAAATTCATTTTTAAATTAAAAAAAAATTAAAGATTATTGGGACAGAAGGTTTTTTATATTTGCTTGATAACAAAAAAATTAATTTCCTTAATTTTTTTATAAGTCAATGGGGGCCTAAATGGGTTAAAAAAAAAAAACAACCAAATTCTCATATTTTTTAAATAAAATTTGGAAACCATGTTTTTTTTTTTTTGAAGCAGACATATAATTATTTTATTGGCTCAGGTCCAAAAGCAGCGCGTTCACAAAAATGTCCCCCCCGGATGCTAGAAAATATGGCAACTCTACTCCTATTTAAATAGTAGTAGCCACCAACCAGATCCGGTTCTTTTGAAGGTGACTCACATCACATTTAATTCCATTTGAGGCGCATCAAAAAAAAAATTCCAAAAAAGAGCTGATATTTTAAATTTCTATTAATTAAATTCGATCCTCTTTCTCTTTCTCTAGTGTGTCTTTATAGAATTAATTAGAACTGCGAGTGTTGTTGTTGTTGTTGTTCCTAAGGTGCAATGTTGTTTAGTTTATGTGTTCCTCAGCGATCCTATCTCCATTTTCCAAAGGCTTCCTCAGACAAATGGGAGTATTTACGGGCCGGCTCCTCCTCCAAAAACTCGTCTTCTTTCGAGGCAAACCATTCATCGAGCCATTTGGCAACATTTTTCGTAATCTGTGAACTGCTGCTCCCTCAAAGCGTGACCCAAAGATGAAAACAAGTGATAGTCCGTTGGGGCCAAGTCTGGGGAATAAGCCGCATGTGTGAGAATTTCCCACCCAAACGTTTCAATGGTTTCTTTGGTTCGTTTTGCAGCGTGTGACGGAGCGTTGTCGTGCAACAAGATGACTTTGTGCTGCCTTTTTTGATATTCTGGTCTTCTTTGGCGTATAGCCTGGTTCAATTTCACCATTTGCTGTTGATAACGTTCCGTATTGACAGTTTCGCCAGGTTTCAGGAGTTCGTAATAGATAATTCCCTTCTGATCCCACCAAACACAAAGCATTGTCTTTCGTCCATATCGATTTGGTCTTGGAGTCGATGTTGATGGCTCACCTGGAGATACCCATGATGCTCGACGCTTAGGATTTTCAAAAAGATCCATTTTTCATCTCCAGTAACAATTCGATGAAGAAATGACTTTCTTTTGTATCTGGCGAGCAGCATCTCACAAGTGGTTTTTCGGTTCTCTTGCTGCCTTTCGTTCAGTTCATGTGGAACCCATTTCCGATCTTCTGGATCTTCCCATAGCTTTCAGACGCTTGGAAATAGTTTCCCGAGTCACGTTTAACTGTTCTGCCAATTGTTGTTGTGTTTGAGTTGAATCTTCATTCAACAATTCTTGCAAATCGGTGTCATCAAACTTTTTGGGCGGTCGGCCACGTGCTTCGTTCTTAATGTCAAAAATCTCCCCTCTTGAATTTTTTGAACCATTCTTTGCACTGTGTTTCACCAAGAGCATAGTCGCCAAAAGCTTCTACAAGCATTCGATGAGACTCCGCGGCCGTTTTTTTCAAATGATAGCAAAAAATCAACGCCGTCCGCAAATCACTTTGTTGAGGAACAAAGGTTGACATGTTTGACGTGGTGAAAAAAATGTTGGGAGTATGAAATTGGAATTTTTTGAGTTCGAAACTTAGAACAGACATAAACCAAACAAACAAACTCAATAACTAGACTGTATAGTACCAAAACTGGCCGCCAGGATTTTTCAAAGTAAAAGGCGGTTTCATAGGCACACCCCTGTGGTATATATCATCATACTTATATATAAAAGGCTAAGAGGGTGTCCGATGTGTGAAACAACCAATCAGGCCTCAGGGATAGCGCCATGGTAACAAAATATAAATATTTACCCATGTTTACGATTTTTTTTTATTTATTTACATTTTGAATTCTAAAATATCGGCGTAAATTTTTTTGTCTGTGTACCGGGAGAGTCCCAGAAAGGATATGATTCACAAAAAATCTTAAGTTCATGAATAATTAACCGCTAAAATAATCTCTACATATAAAAATGAAAAGGGAAAATGTATGTACCGGTATGTATATAAGTAGGCGAGCAAGGGGGTCCAGTGGGCGCAGCCCCTGGCTAGACGGAAAGCCCCGCCTTCGGCGGGGCTTTGCGTCTAGTATATTATATTACATAAATACATAGGTAAGAGGAAGTAAAAAATAAAAATTATCGCTATTTCTTCCTTTTTAATCTTTAAATAATTTTTTTATTTAGTGATTAAAGATTTGTAATTCTCTTTTTTATCTATAAATATTTTATTTAGTCATTATTCTGTATATACTGTATTTGAGTTGAATTCTGATTAGGAGAGAGCTGTGCGTCTAGTCACACCATAGAAAGAACTAGAGCAATACAGATGAGTCAGCAAAAAACCCATTTGAATATGTTTTACAAGGGGGGGATCACAAAGAACTAGTCATTTCAAATGAACGAGAATCATTCACTTCTCTTATTCAATGTATTAATTCTTTTTCGTTTGAAATATTCATCGAGTAGAAAGAGACGAAGAATATGAGTGCAAGTGAGATGAAGATAGCCACTTGAAAGATCTGTTTTCTGCTCGACGACCAGCGGACATCAAGTCAAACAATCGAGAGTGGCGTCATTTCTCAGAATCAATTAAAAAGATAGAAATAAAAAAGTAATAAAATTATTCCAGGAAATAAAAAATAATAAAAAAATATATTTTAAAATAATGCTTTTATAATATTCTTTTTTAAATAAATTATTATTAATTAATAAATCTTATTTAAAAAAAAGATTTTTTTTAATTATTCAGGTTGGATTCGTTTTTCATGAGATGGGTTACCAAAGTTTTTTTTTTTTTTTGTTTATTTATGCTTAACCAGAGTAATCTCGATAACTCAAAGTTGAAATTGATATATCTTGAAAACCACCAAGCCGATTTGAATGCGGTTTTTTGCAAACGATAAAGAATCTTCTAGAGAAGTCCGTGCATGGGTTCGCTTCCCGTCTGAAGCAAAAAAAATTTATTTCATTTGAATTGGTTAGGCTACCTACAATTTGAATCAAGATGCAAAATTTATAAGTATGAGAAAATATTTATATTTTGTTACCATGGCAACCATTTCTCCTATCTTCTCTATGAAGTAGGCCTACAAGAGTAAAGTGGTCTTCAGAAGATTTCAATGGCAAAATGAGAATATAAATTTTAAAGAGCATCTAAAAAATAATTGATTTATGAATTTAAAAAAAAGCGAGAGTGAATTTTGAGAAAATCGAAAAAAACTGAAAAACTACATCATTAAAGTACTAGTACTTGTTGGCCGATTTTAATTAAAAGCTTATTTTCACTCTCCAGGGGGGCGTCTAACTTAAATACAAAATTTCAACCTCCTAGCTCAATTCCTTCATGCTTAAAATTGAACACACACCCACCCACCCAGACAGACCATGTCGCGAAAACCACTTTTTTGGATTCAGGGGACCTCAAAACGTATACGTCGAGATTTTTGACATGAATCCAATACTTTCTCTCTATATATATTAACATATATAGAGGTAAGAGAATGTAAAAAAAAAAAAAAAATAGGGGGGTCGTGAGATATTTATTTGGGTTCCAACGGGGCCGCGACTCAAAAAGTTTAACAAGCACTGAACTAAAGGTCTAAAGGGATGGATTTTATTATTTAATATATTTATGAGAAATAAGCATCTCTTTGATTGAAGACAAAATATTTTGAAATTTTATTTTTTCTCAAAGGATTGAATTTTTTATAGATAAATATGCAGTCTTTTATTCTTATAGTTAAAAAAAGTTTCGAATAAAATTTTATAAAAGCATAAAAAGATGAAAATCAATCAATTTGGCAATGATTTCAAATGATGGGAGAGCATCAATTTGTTTTTTCTAATTCGATCGGCGCCCAGAGTGCAGCCAGGGAGCCTCGCTTCACTCTTGTCTAGGCTTTTCTTCACGCGCAGATTCGCTTTTCAAAAAGTCGCTATATCTCTCTTATTTTTCGTTGGATTTGTGGAAAAATGCAAAACTGGTCTTTTCAATCAATTATAAAGCTATAGACATTTTTTTATTTAACTACGACCACATAAAATGGGGGTTTATTAATTGCCTTTTACATCTTCAAATTTTAACTGCCTCTTTCATTTTCTAATTATCCTAATTTATTGTTTTTTAATTAAATAAACACATTTAGGCCTTGATATTGATTGAATAACTTAGTATATAAAATATTCAAGCAAAAACAATGAAATTTTAGTCTCAAAACGTTCTGAAAATGATTAAAAATCGATTTTCCAAATTTATTTTGACATATTAATTTTTACTTTCTCTTAAAATTCAAAAATTCTTGTACTTCATAGGAAAGATAAAAAATACTCACACTTTTTTCTCATTCACACACACAGTTTTTTCGGCAACTTAGGCCATATAAGACTATACCAGGCATTCTTCGCCAATATATTAGAATTCGAGATGTATAAAATATATAATTTTTTTTTTTTTTTTTTTTTTTTAAACATTCAAACTTTTTTCTCATTCACACTCACATTCACACACA
>JAKCPI010016102.1:0-55001 GCA_023213315.1 Euborellia annulipes
ATACATAGAGTTTAAAATAAAAAAAAAATAAAAAATAGTTAAAATAATAATAATATTGAAGCCATGGATTAAACAAATATCATATGATCTATATATTTTATATAATTTTATAATTATTGAGATGTTTTAAAACCTCAAGAGAAAAAGAACTCTCTTCAATCCCCTCTTACAAACATCCAATGAGCAACAGAAAATGTCCGGAATATCTTGAAGGAATAAATCGTTATAGGCTATACATAGACGAAGAGAGGGAAAAATACGATGCATTCGTTTTACACCTGCCATAAAGTAAAAAGCTCATTACTTGTTCTGCCAGGCACCCGAAAACCCAACCGTTCTATACGTTGCCGGGGCGGATCTATATGATTATTTAATATTTTATATAAATAGACAATATCAAAATAAGTTCTCCGTTTTTCAAGAGAAGGTAGAAGTCAAAGGAATATTCGGAAATTTTTTTATTAATAAAATATAAAAACATTCTCTGAATTGTCTCGATTCTATTTTATATAAACTTGATAATGAGGTGACCAACATACAGATGCAAATTCCAGGCGAGAACGAACAAGAGAACAATATAAATTAATAAAAGTAGATACGGAGGAAAAACGATGACTGATTCTTAAAACAAAACCCACCATTTTAAATGCTTTTTTTACAATTAGCTCTATATGGACATCAAAGATTAACTTTAACTTTTCATTTACAATAAAATAAATCGAGCTCGAATAAATAATTAACTTTCAATATAATTTTAAGATTAATTATAATATTAATAAGTCAATTAAATAATTCTATTACATAATCACTTAATTAATTAATTAATTCAATTATCAATGCGAAGCAATAAAGATACTCTACCCGACAATAAAAATATATTTGAATACTTGTAAAAACAACGATTACATTTTTCTTCATTAAACTTCCTAATTTTTAATCTCATCTCTTTCTATTTATTTCATTCCCATTTGAATATCTCCAAGAATGTTATTAAGGTTGTGTATAATAAATACACACATCCCCCAACCAATAACATTATAAGGTCTTCCGGTATGAAATTTTTTTGTGAAAATAAAACACTAATTTTGAATGGGAAAGTAAAAAAAATTTTATTCAAAGTATTGACCATTGATTTCTACACATTTTGACCACCTTTCTGGCAATTTGTGGATACTACGCCAATAGAAATGTTCGTCTTTTGAAGCAAACCAACCAGACACCCAATTTTCGACTTCTTCGTAGGAATCGAAGTGCTGCTCAGCCAATGCGTGTCCCATCGATGAAAACAAATGGTAGTCGGAAGAAGCCAAGTCTGGTGAATATGGCGGGTGGGGTAGCAGCTCCCGGCCAAGAGCTTTGATTGTATCCTGAACCGGTTTTGATTTGTGTGCAGGTGCATTGTCTTGTAATAAAATTACTTTTGCCGTTTCTTCTGGCCCATTCTGGTCGTTTTTCGATCAATACATTGTTCAAATTGATCATTTGTTGTTTGTAGCGATTAGTATTAACCGTTTCACCAGGTTTTAAAAGCTCATGATACACCACACCTTTCTGGTCCCACCAAACACAGAGCATTGCCTTCTTGCCAAATCCATCTGGTTTTGCAGTCGATGTTGATGGTTGTCTCGGATCAACCCATGATTTTTTACGTTTAGGATTCTTAAATAAATCCATTTTTTCATCGCCAGTAACAATTCGATGCAAAACTGATTTTCTTTCGTGTCTTTGAAGCAAAATTTCACAAGTGTTTTTTCGATTTTTCATCTGTCTTTCGTTCAATTCATGTGGCACCCATTTTCCACAAGGTCTCCTGCCCATTTAATGCAAATAAAAAGAATTAAAATATTATTATTATAGTTAAAATTTTTCTTTTTATTTTCTTGAATAAATCTTTATTATTTTTTTTCCCACAGCTCTCGCCTTTTGACTTTGTATGTAGATCGACCCTAAATTTTTTTTTATTGCCAGGGACCTTTCAGACGAAGCTGCTCTCCTTGAGTTACCCATTTATTTTATTTGTGGAATCGGTCCACCTTTCAGCCAAGGTACTTTTCACAAGTTTGCTGTGGAAAGGGACGTGAAAAGTGCTTTGTAAGCGAAGCAACTTGAACGCGGCCACTTCCTGTGAACCGCCCCCACTTTTTCGATTATCTCGTAATCACGAGCTGTCCAAATTTTCTTCATTTTTTTATTTATTTTTCTTTTTTTGAAAATTTTTTATTGATTTTTAAAATTTTTTAATTTACAATCAAGGCCCCCAATCCCTATTTGGAGAGGTCCTTTTCCAGTTGTCCCCCAACCTCAGGACCGGTAAAGAAAAAACGGACGACAATATAAATCAATTATTATTTAGGTGCCCTTTTAAAAAGTATATCAGTAATATTTTATAGTGGTACAATTGCCTTATGGGGCTAATTGTTAACCTGCCTACAACAATAAAGGAAGGGGGGGGGGGGAGTGTCTACCTTTCCACTGCCATAGGACTTCTTGATCTGCTTCGCTTTAAGGTTCAATTGGGAGTCGATTATTCTCCCATAGTGACCCGCTGAAAAAGACTGTGATAAAGAAATTAAAAGAAATACAGGTAGGGTTGATTGTCTATTTATGAAATAAAAGATGCGAAATTAATAAAAATTGATATAAGCATTTAATGAAATCAACGGCAATTATCACAGGATTGATGTTTATTCTCTTGCCGCACAGATGGCACTTAGCATCGTAGATCTTAAGGGTAGGTTAGCGAGTATGCCTTATTATGACCTAAGGTTAGTTTCTTGTGCAATATACAAATAGTGATAGATATTGAATTATAACTATGTCCAAAAGAATTCAAATTAGAGTAAAAATAATTGTAACCGTTTGATTTACTAGAATTGAGAAATGTCTTAAAATAATCATTCACTAGAACATGAGACAAAAAAAAGGATTAAAAAAAAATTAAACAATATGAAAAGATATTATCACAGATATGCTTTTATTCAATTAAAAATTTAATAGATGTGGCCTTAGAAATAATTGGTGTGTGTGTTTGGATGTGTATTAAAATAGTGTAGTGGTTCCTTTGAGAGTGTCGGCCCGTTATCTTTCCTGAAGATGGGAACCGAAACACTGCTCTTTCTCCTTAACTTTTCCACAAAGAATTATTGCCTCATTGGCTTGCATAAAAATAAAATTACTTCCTCCAAATGACTTATACAAAGATTGCCGCATTGACTTGCTTAAAATTAATTAGGTACGAGGGACTTGAAAGTATGGATTTTGATAATATTTAGATATATTGCGGATGTGTAAAATTAGGGTCTGTTTCTATTCGGCCAAAAAGAATTAAATTAAATTGAATAGTTTAAATTCATAGCTGAGATTGTGATGATAATTATTATTCTTAGAAATAAAATAAAAAAAATTAAAAATTGTATTTAAAATTGCTTAAAATTGCTCATTTCTTTGTCTCAGGTCCTGGTGCGAAATTCCCCAAAATTTGGTTTCGAGAACATTTCGGAAAAAAAAATTTAAGAAAATTGTTAATTAAAATTTTGATTCGATCAATAAATGTATTTAATTAAAATTATGTTCCTTATTTCAAACCTTAAATTGAATTCCCCTGCACGTAGCTTTTATTTGAATATTTAGATAGAAAAAAAAATACAAAAAAAATAATTTAATCACAAGAAAAAAATTTTAAATATGAATTTATATTATTTAGATCAGGCAAATTATTAATAATATAAAAGCCTATAGTGCTTTAAAATGATAATACGAGGCAATGAATTGAAATTTTCACAAATGGCGGCGCCTGATTTCTGAGAATTGACTCTAATAAGCTACGTTATTTAGTTCATTTTCAGATCTGATTTATATTTTTTAATTATACCTCGAGGTTAATAAAAAAAATAAGTGAGCTCACAGTTCGTTGCCTTCAGGATGGCGGTCGAAAGATGGTCCAGATGAGGATATGTTGAATGTTCGGAGGAAAGTTGGGCACACAAAATTTTCAATCTCGCCTCTTTTTGATTTTCTTCTTGATGAATGATTTATTGACAAGTTGTAATAAATATTCGTTGTTGTTGTTGTTATTAAGAACGAATAACGTGTATATCAGCTGATTGTAAGTGCGAGTTCAAAAGGAGAAGATTGTCGAGAGAGAGAGAGAGAAAGATAAGCCGGTGTCTCCCCTCGCCACACGTACAGAGCGTTTTGCCTTTGTGTGAGTGATTGCGCACGTGTCCTGCTAGCATCGAGTGTGTCTGCCTCCGGCCAGGCCAGTCAAGGTCGAACTTTTTTCTTTCCCCTCTACCCCTTTCATTTATCTTCTCGAAGGTTCTATAATCCGTGCCTTGTAAGGTGCTGGAATCTAAGAGGCTAATGATATAATTAATTGCCGCGGATTTATATAAAAGAGAAAAAAAAATTACTAAAAAAACAAAACAAATAATTTTGAAATAATTTTGAAAGACAATCAACCAAATCCCTGATAATGTCTACATATCATTACAATTTTTCATGAAAAATGTTTGAAATACACTTTACTGATCTAATTCAGTTTTTTTCAAATTCACTTTCCGGCTCTTCCTTCCATAGAGTCAATGTGAAATCCCTTTAGGGATTTGCATGTTCAAAAGAGTGTCGGTCCCCTTTGAACCTTTTACATATTTAAAAAATTTTTTCCAATTCTTATGAAATTTTGAATTTATTTAGGATTATCTATTGTTTATAAAATATCCAAATGTGAGATTAAAATTTTGAAAAATAACCATAGTTTATTTCAAGCAGTCAACATTTAAAATGCAAGTTAGAAACTAAGGTGCTATGGGAAACTAAATATATATATATAAAATATATAAATATATCTCGACACAAAAAATCTGGTGTGAACAGCACGGTGCACAACTTTCTCTTATCGAAGGGTAAGAGAAAGTTGTGTGCTGTGCGCCAGTCACACAAGATGTTTTAATTTATGATAAATAAATTAATTCGTCTAAAATTAATTAATTCCCTTTTCTTTTTCAGGCCGATCTCTCAGTTATGTTTATTCAAATGCAGGATCCTAAAGATTTTACAACATGGATTCAAGTAGCTAAGGTAAATTCTAAGTCAAACTAATATTTATTTATTTATTTATAGAGAATTTTTTACATTTTAATTATGTAGATTTGTTGTTGGCTGGCCCTGCGGCGCTTCGTCCGCCAACCAGAGTTGGGTTATTTACACGATTTTGCAGTTAAGCTTTTAATCTGTTTAATAGGAAAGAGGGTGCAGCCAAATAATTGAGCATCTATTCAGTAATGGACATTTTTTATTGGGGCGTTTCGGCTGGGATCAACCCTGCCATTTTCAGCCTTCAAAGCTAGAAAATATACCCGGGGTACAAGCTTAAATCCGCTGTTCGCTCATAGATGGCGTTATTGAGCCGCTATATTTTTTTTCTTATGAGTACGACCTCTGTCAACAAATAGCAGTCAACATCGCTATCAATTTCGTTTGAAACATTACTTTTTTTGTTCGCTAAGTATGAATAATTTTGTGCCAAAAAACAGCATTTGCGGGAAGCTCTGCTTTTTTGCTTCAATTTAAAGAAATCAGCCGCTGAATCGCATCGGATGCTAGTGGAGGCTTACGGTGACAATGCTCTTTCGGAAACCACGTGTCGAGATTGATTTCTTAAGTTTAAAGATGGCAATTTTGACTTAAGTGTCAAGAAACATGAAAATCGGCCTAGGAAAGTTGAAGACCACGAACTAGAGCCTCTTTTAGAGGGAGACGAATCACAAAAAATACTTGCCGAGCAATTAGGTGTTTCTTAACAAGAGATTTCCTTACGTCTACGTGCAATGGGTAAGGTTCAAAGAATTGGAAAATGGGTGCCGCATGAACTGAACGACCGGCAAATGGAGCGACGTCAGAACACATGCGAAATCCTGCTTGCTAGACACAAAAGAAAAATGTTTTTGCACCGGATTATAACTAGCGATGAAAAATGGAAATATTTTGAAAATCCTAAACGAAGAAAATCGTGGGTTGATCCCGGTCAGCCATCAAAATCTTGCGCTAGACCAAATCGCTTCGAACGGAAGACGATGTTGTGCGTTTGGTGGGACCAGCAGTCTATTATCTACTATGAGCTGTTCAAACCTGGTGAAACTGTCGATACTCACCGTTATCACCAACAATTAATCAAATTGAACCGTGCTCTCCGTGAAAAAAGGCCGAATTATCAGCAAATAAATGAAAAGCTCATTTTTCTTCATGATAATGCTCCGTCTAACACGTCGAAAAAAGTAAAAAACTACTTAGAAACACTCAACTGGGAGGTGCTACCCCACACCGCTTATTCACCGGATCTGGCCCCGTCCGACTATCATCTTTTTTCGTCAATGGGCCACTCGCTTGCTGAGCAGCACTTCGATTCTTACAAAGACGTCCGAAAATGGCTTGAAGAGTGGTTTGCCTCAAAAGAAAAAGAATTTTATTGGCATGGTATTCATTCATTGCCCGAAAGATGGAAAAAATGTATAGATAGCGAGGGCAAGTACTTTGAATAAATGTGTTTTTGCTTTCCATTGAAAAAAAATGTGTTTTTCTCATCAAAAAACAGCGGATTTAAGCTTGTACACCTGGTACATTCATTTTTCTCATTTTTTTCTTATTAATATCGATATTATAATAATAAATATTTTTTTTTATTTATTCAGCACATAATACAAAGAATATACAAAAAAAACATACAAAAATTCGTAGTCATTCAGCATAACACCATACAATAATAATTATTTCCAATACAATATAACACATATGTACTGGATGAGTACCAAGCCGTACCCTTATTGGGTTTGGGTTCTCCTCTCCTCCTCCACCCATCGCTTTTCCACCATCCTCAGCACCCCCAACAGTCCTTCATCCATTTTTTCACCAATCAACAGTCTCCACCAAGTTCCTTGTTGCCCCTCCATCATCCTACTGATCTCCTCGCATTCCCCAAAATGGCCGTTGCCCTCCTCTCCCCTCTTACAGAGCCTGCACCCTCTCACTCTCCATCCTCCTCCCCCTTCCATCAGGTTACCACATCTTGCTCTCAGCCACAGTCTTCTGTCCTCCTCCGGCCTCTCCCGGTCCCTCAGATAGGTCTCCATCCCGATTTCCTTTTTGATCACTTTATAATATTTGCAGTAGGTCGAATTATCCACTCTGCTTCAGACCGCCTGTATCGTCTGGTCCATTTTCCTTATAAGCATTTCTTCCATTTCCTCCTTTCCTCTTGAGCTGGTCTGGTCGCTTAGCCAGTTTTTGTATCTTCCTGGAAGGCCCCATCTTCCATCTCTCTATCCATTGCATTTCCCCACGTTGTGCCACAGCCGTTGTCCAAATCTCTGATAATTTGTCTCAAACAAATCCTAGGCCACCTCTCCTCTCTCATCGCTCCAATATGCTGTGTATATGTCAATATTTTCTTCCAGGCGGCTATCTGCAGTTTTGTTCTTCCCAGTTCCATCCTCCATATGTAGTCTGGGGTATTTCTGTCAAGCCAGTTATCATTTTGAATCCATCCCGATTTCCTTTTTGATCACTTTATAATATTTGCAGTAGGTCGAATTATCCACTCTGCTCCAGACCTCCTGTATCGTCTGGTCCATTTTCCTTATAAGCATTTCTTCCATTTCCTCCTTTCCTCTTGAACTGGTCTGGTCGCTTAGCCAGTTTTTGTATCTTCCTGGAAGGCCCAATCTTCCATCTCTCTATCCATTGCATTTCCCCACGTTGTGCCACAGCCGTTGTCCAAATCTCTGATAATTTGTCTCAAACAAATCCTAGGCCACCTCTCCTCTCTCATCGCTCCAATATGCTGTGTATATGTCAATATTTTCTTCCAGGCGGCTATTTGCAGTTTTGTTCTTCCCAGTTCCATCCTCCATATGTAGTCTGGGGTATTCCTGTCCAAGCCAGTTATCATTTTGAAGAATCTTGAATGAGTCCTCTCCACTTCTCTCCTCTCTTCCCACCCCCATACCCCAGTTCCATACATGACCACCGACAGGACCAGTGTCTGGAACAAGTAGATTTTCCTTTTTATCTCTTGCATGCCGCTTCTCCTTGCAACCCCCCACCAAGGGCGGATACAGGGGGGGGGGGGTAAAGGGGGTAATTACCCCCCCCCCGAGATTCGAAAAAAATACCTTTTTTTCGCAAAAAAATTTATTTTTAATGTAAAATTTTTAAAATTAATACTTAAAAATTTGATGTGTATTTATATTCTGGCAAACAAGTACAGAATGCGCTTTTAAATTACCGAAATTAAAAAAAAATAGTGTGCTGTGCGACGAGTCACACCAGATTACCCCCCCCCCCCCGAGAAACACCACTGGATCCGCCCTTGCCCCCCACGCCATATTTATTATTCTTCTAGTTTTGGCATTTTGTGTTTTTACTTGGTCTCCTCTTGAATTTCCAGAAGTGAACCAGTAGCCCAAATACTTCACCCTCCCTCTCTCTTCCACTTCCTGCTCGCCGATGCGCCGGACTTCCTTCTGTCTCCTACCACCCTTTCTGAACACCACGAGATGTGTTTTTTGACGTTGATCTCAAGTCCGTTTTTCTCACTATATTCATTCAGATATTTCATCATCTCCCTCATTTCTTCTTTAGCGTCTGCCACTATAGCCACATCGTCCGCATACTTCAAGCAGAAATTTTTTTTTTCCATTACAGTACCTCCGATGTTTCTTTTTTCCCATTCATCCTCCAATACATTGGTATACACATTGAACAGAGTGGGGCTAAGAGGGCATCCCTGTCTAACACCTTTGCTTGTCCAGAATATCTTAGCATTTTCGCTTGATGACATTTTATTTTTCGTTTCCCTATATATTTCTTTCAGCATTCCCAGCATTCGCCCATTGATTCCAATCTTTTGCAGTTTTTCCATTAGCCTCTCTCTGTCTATTTTGTCTAATGGGGCTTTTAAATCAACAAAGAGGACAATGAGTTTACCGTTTTTCTTATGTATTTTCTTTTCTATGATGGAGTTAAGTATGAAGATGTTATCTCGGGTGCCATATCCTCTTCTAAAACCCGCCTGGCTCTACCTTATTTTCCCCCTCAGCTTCCTCTGACTGTTCAATGTCTCTGTTTAGATATTCATTTTCTTCTTCTAGGCCTGCTGTGGGTTCTTTGTTACCTTCTGACATTCTTCTTTCTGTTTCTTCTCCTTCTATTAATGTTTTAAAATGATCAATCCATTCCTCCTCACTAAATGTAGCACTTTGACCTGTTCTTTTTTTCCTGTATCTTTGAATTACTCGCCAAAACTGAGTATTATTCCTGCATCTTTCTACTTCCTCCCATTGTCTTTTGATTTGTTTCTTGCATAGTTCTTTTCGGCGCTCTTTCATTTGTCTTCTCTTCTCCAAGTATTCCCTTCTATTCTCCTCTTGGTTATTCCTTCTGTATCTTTTCAGAGCCCTTCTCATGTTTCTTTTCAGTGACTCATACCTCTCGTCCCTCCCCCTCCAAAACTTTGTGGTCTTGTTCAGTTTTGCCTGCGTTGCAGCTTCAATCAGTATGCGGTTTATTTTTACTAGTCTCTCTATGCCCGTTGCAGGGTTATATGTGCTCTTTCTCCAGTTCCTTCTTAGATTATCCTGGAAATTTTTCATATTTTCCCTCTACTTCCATCTTGTCATTTCCTCCTCTGCCTCCTTATTATTATCTTCCATAAATTGATTTTTCTGTAGTTTGAAGCGTTTGGAAATGGTCCGATTCCCACCTCTCTGCCACTTCCAATCTCTCCACCTTGCTTGGGCACAACTTTTCTTTCTCCATAACATAGTCAATTACTGAGGAGCCTCTGGGTCCGCAGTATGTATATCTGCCAATTTCATCTCCCTGTGTTCTTCCGACTTTACTGATAAAATGATTAGGGTAACAATTTCTTTTAACGGCTTCTCTAAATGTTTCTAAATTTTTTTAATGAAATTTTATATCACTCAATTCATAAATTCTTCTCAAAAAATAATTTAATGTATTTAATTTATAAACAATTGGTAGATTTGAGTAATAATTAGTGAATCTTCCACTATCCGAGGGTTTTTTATATACATCAAAATCAGTGGCGTAGCAAGGATTTTGGCGCCATGGAGCGACTCAACTGCTGGCGCCCCCCTCCCCCTCGAACACTACCGTCAATCGGTAACCGACACCCCACCCTACCACGGTAAAAAACGTTTGACCATATAAAATGTATGCTAATTACTGATAGACTACTATTCTTTACAAAGTTTCACGACTACAGCGCCTCAATCGGAGTATGAATGTAAACTTTCACGCTCCTAGCCCTCCCCACCACCCCTCCCCGCCCTTACCCCTCCTCATCCCTTGCTTATCTTCTTCTTCTTCTTTCTTTATATATATAATTCTTCTGTACGTGTGTATGTGACTGAACTCCTCCTAAACGACTGAACCAATTATGATGAAATTTTCTGTGTATGTTTGTGAGAGTCCCGGACAGGTTTTGTTTCACAAATAACAATAAGTTAATGAGTAATTAACCGTTAAAATAAGAAAAAAATAAAAATTAGGAGAAATAGTTGCCATGGTAACAAAATATAAATATTTACCCATGTTTACGATTTTTTATTTATTTACATTTTGAATTCTAAAATATCGGAGTTAATTTTTTGTTTGTGTTCCAGGAGAGTCCCGAAAAGGATATTATTCACAAAAAATCTTAAGTTCATGAATAAATAACCGTTAAAATAATCTCTATATATAAAAGGGAAAATGTATGTACCGGTATATAAGTAGGCGAGCAAAGGGGTCCAGGGGGCGCAGTGGCGTACCGAGGGGGGGGCGAGGGGGGCGGTCCGCCCCAGGCCCCGAGCCGGCATAGGCCCCATATATTTATAAAAAAAAAAAATTTAATGAAAATTTCCCTTTGAGAGGCCCCGGGGCCCTCAGGGTTCAAGTAAAAATGGGAAAAATTATATAAAAAAAAAAAAAAAATTTAATGAAAATTTCTCTTTGGGAGGCCCCGGGGCCCTCAGGGCTCAAGTAAAAACAAAAATTAATGAAAATTACCATTTGAGAGGCCCCGAGGCCCTCAGGGCTCAAATAAAAACAAAATTTAATGAAAATTTATCTTTGAGAGGCCCCGGAGCCCTCAGGGCTCAAATAAAAACAAAAATTAATGATAATTCCCATTTGAGAGGCCTCGGGGCCCTCAAGGCTCAAGTAAAAACAAAATTTAATGAAAATTTATCTTTGAGAGGCCCCGGAGCCCTCAGGGCTCAAATAAAAACAAAAATTAATGAAAATTCCCATTTGAGAGACCTCGGGGCCCTCAAGGCTCAAGTAAAAACAAAATTTAATGAAAATTTATCTTTGAGAGGCCCCGGGGCCCTCAGGGCTCAAATAAAAACAAAAATTAATGAAAATTCCCATTTGAGAGGCCTCGGGGCCCTCAAGGCTCAAGTAAAAACAAAATTTAATGAAAATTTATCTTTGAGAGGCCCCGGGGCCCTCAGGGCTCATGTAAAAACGGAAAAATTTAGATAAAAAAAAAACAAAATTTAATGAAAATTTCCCTTTGAGAGGCCCCGAGGCCCTCAGGGCTCAAGTAAAAACGGAAAAAACGGAAAAATTTAGATTAAAAAAAAAACAAAAATTAATGAAAATTACCATTTGAGAGGCCCCGAGGCCCTCAGGGCTCAAGTAAAAACGGAAAAATTTAGATAAAAAAAAACAAAATTTAATGAAAATTTCCCTTTGAGAGGCCCCGGGGCCCTGAGGGCTCAAGTAAAAACGGAAAAAACGGAAAAATTTAGATTAAAAAAAAAACAAAAATTAATGAAAATTACCATTTGAGAGGCCCCGAGGCCCTCAGGGCTCAAGTAAAAACGGAAAAATTTAGATTAAAAAAAACAAAATTTAATGAAAATTTCCCTTTGAGAGGCCCCGGGGCCCTCAGGGCTCAAGTAAAAACGGAAAAATTTAGATTAAAAAAAAAAAACAAAAATTAATGAAAATTACCATTTGAGAGGCCCCGAGGCCCTCAGGGCTCAAATAAAAACAAAATTTAATGAAAATTTCTCTTTGAGAGGCCCCGGGGCCCTCAGGGCTCAAGTAAAAACAAAATTTAATGAAAATTTCTCTTTGAGAGGCCCCGGGGCCCTCAGGGCTCAAGTAAAAACGGAAAAATTTAGATAAAAAAAAACAAAAATTAATGAAAATTACCATTTGAGAGGCCCCGAGGCCCTCAGGGCTCAAATAAAAACAAAATTTAATGAAAATTTCTCTTTGAGAGGCCCCGGGGCCCTCAGGGCTCAAGTAAAAACGGAAAAATTTAGATTAAAAAAAAAAAACAAAAATTAATGAAAATTACCATTTGAGAGGCCCCGAGGCCCTCAGGGCTCAAATAAAAACAAAATTTAATGAAAATTTCTCTTTGAGAGGCCCCGGGGCCCTCAGGGCTCAAGTAAAAACGGAAAAATTTAGATTAAAAAAAAAAACAAAAATTAATGAAAATTACCATTTGAGAGGCCCCGAGGCCCTCAGGGCTCAAATAAAAACAAAATTTAATGAAAATTTCTCTTTGAGAGGCCCCGGGGCCCTCAGGGCTCAAGTAAAAACAAAATTTAATGAAAATTTCTCTTTGAGAGGCCCCGGGGCCCTCAGGGCTCAAGTAAAAACAAAATTTAATGAAAATTTCTCTTTGAGAGGCCCCGGGGCCCTCAGGGCTCAAGTAAAAACGGAAAAATTTAGATTAAAAAAAAAAACAAAAATTAATGAAAATTACCATTTGAGAGGCCCCGAGGCCCTCAGGGCTCAAATAAAAACAAAATTTAATGAAAATTTCTCTTTGAGAGGCCCCGGGGCCCTCAGGGCTCAAATAAAAACAAAATTTAATGAAAATTTCTCTTTGAGAGGCCCCGGGGCCCTCAGGGCTCAAGTAAAAACGGAAAAATTTAGATTAAAAAAAAAAACAAAAATTAATGAAAATTACCATTTGAGAGGCCCCGAGGCCCTCAGGGCTCAAATAAAAACAAAATTTAATGAAAATTTCTCTTTGAGAGGCCCCGGGGCCCTCAGGGCTCAAGTAAAAACAAAATTTAATGAAAATTTCTCTTTGAGAGGCCCCGGGGCCCTCAGGGCTCAAGTAAAAACAAAATTTAATGAAAATTTCTCTTTGAGAGGCCCCGGGGCCCTCAGGGCTCAAATAAAAACAAAATTTAATGAAAATTTCTCTTTGAGAGGCCCCGGGGCCCTCAGGGCTCAAGTAAAAACAAAATTTAATGAAAATTTCTCTTTGAGAGGCCCCGGGGCCCTCAGGGCTCAAGTAAAAACAAAATTTAATGAAAATTTCTCTTTGAGAGGCCCCGGGGCCCTCAGGGCTCAAGTAAAAACAAAATTTAATGAAAATTTCTCTTTGAGAGGCCCCGGGGCCCTCAGGGCTCAAATAAAAACAAAATTTAATGAAAATTTCTCTTTGAGAGGCCCCGGGGCCCTCAGGGCTCAAGTAAAAACGGAAAAATTTAGATAAAAAAAAAACAAAAATTAATGAAAATTTCCCTTTGAGAGGCCCCGGGGCCCTCAGGGCTCAAGTAAAAACGGAAAAATTTAGATAAAAAAAAAACAAAAATTAATGAAAATTTCCCTTTGAGAGGCCCCGGGGCCCTCAGGGCTCAAGTAAAAACGGAAAAATTTAGATTAAAAAAAAAAACAAAAATTAATGAAAATTACCATTTGAGAGGCCCCGAGGCCCTCAGGGCTCAAATAAAAACAAAATTTAATGAAAATTTCTCTTTGAGAGGCCCCGGGGCCCTCAGGGCTCAAGTAAAAACGGAAAAATTTAGATTAAAAAAAAAAACAAAAATTAATGAAAATTACCATTTGAGAGGCCCCGAGGCCCTCAGGGCTCAAATAAAAACAAAATTTAATGAAAATTTCTCTTTGAGAGGCCCCGGGGCCCTCAGGGCTCAAGTAAAAACGGAAAAATTTAGATTAAAAAAAAAAAACAAAAATTAATGAAAATTACCATTTGAGAGGCCCCGAGGCCCTCAGGGCTCAAATAAAAACAAAATTTAATGAAAATTTCTCTTTGAGAGGCCCCGGGGCCCTCAGGGCTCAAGTAAAAACAAAATTTAATGAAAATTTCTCTTTGAGAGGCCCCGGGGCCCTCAGGGCTCAAGTAAAAACAAAATTTAATGAAAATTTCTCTTTGAGAGGCCCCGGGGCCCTCAGGGCTCAAGTAAAAACGGAAAAATTTAGATTAAAAAAAAAAACAAAAATTAATGAAAATTACCATTTGAGAGGCCCCGAGGCCCTCAGGGCTCAAATAAAAACAAAATTTAATGAAAATTTCTCTTTGAGAGGCCCCGGGGCCCTCAGGGCTCAAGTAAAAACGGAAAAATTTAGATTAAAAAAAAAAACAAAAATTAATGAAAATTACCATTTGAGAGGCCCCGAGGCCCTCAGGGCTCAAATAAAAACAAAATTTAATGAAAATTTCTCTTTGAGAGGCCCCGGGGCCCTGAGGGCTCAAGTAAAAACGGAAAAAACGGAAAAATTTAGATTAAAAAAAAAACAAAAATTAATGAAAATTACCATTTGAGAGGCCCCGAGGCCCTCAGGGCTCAAGTAAAAACGGAAAAATTTAGATTAAAAAAAACAAAATTTAATGAAAATTTCCCTTTGAGAGGCCCCGGGGCCCTCAGGGCTCAAGTAAAAACGGAAAAATTTAGATTAAAAAAAAAAACAAAAATTAATGAAAATTACCATTTGAGAGGCCCCGAGGCCCTCAGGGCTCAAATAAAAACAAAATTTAATGAAAATTTCTCTTTGAGAGGCCCCGGGGCCCTCAGGGCTCAAGTAAAAACAAAATTTAATGAAAATTTCTCTTTGAGAGGCCCCGGGGCCCTCAGGGCTCAAGTAAAAACGGAAAAATTTAGATAAAAAAAAACAAAAATTAATGAAAATTACCATTTGAGAGGCCCCGAGGCCCTCAGGGCTCAAATAAAAACAAAATTTAATGAAAATTTCTCTTTGAGAGGCCCCGGGGCCCTCAGGGCTCAAGTAAAAACGGAAAAATTTAGATTAAAAAAAAAAACAAAAATTAATGAAAATTACCATTTGAGAGGCCCCGAGGCCCTCAGGGCTCAAATAAAAACAAAATTTAATGAAAATTTCTCTTTGAGAGGCCCCGGGGCCCTCAGGGCTCAAGTAAAAACGGAAAAATTTAGATTAAAAAAAAAAACAAAAATTAATGAAAATTACCATTTGAGAGGCCCCGAGGCCCTCAGGGCTCAAATAAAAACAAAATTTAATGAAAATTTCTCTTTGAGAGGCCCCGGGGCCCTCAGGGCTCAAGTAAAAACAAAATTTAATGAAAATTTCTCTTTGAGAGGCCCCGGGGCCCTCAGGGCTCAAGTAAAAACAAAATTTAATGAAAATTTCTCTTTGAGAGGCCCCGGGGCCCTCAGGGCTCAAGTAAAAACGGAAAAATTTAGATTAAAAAAAAAAACAAAAATTAATGAAAATTACCATTTGAGAGGCCCCGAGGCCCTCAGGGCTCAAATAAAAACAAAATTTAATGAAAATTTCTCTTTGAGAGGCCCCGGGGCCCTCAGGGCTCAAATAAAAACAAAATTTAATGAAAATTTCTCTTTGAGAGGCCCCGGGGCCCTCAGGGCTCAAGTAAAAACGGAAAAATTTAGATTAAAAAAAAAAACAAAAATTAATGAAAATTACCATTTGAGAGGCCCCGAGGCCCTCAGGGCTCAAATAAAAACAAAATTTAATGAAAATTTCTCTTTGAGAGGCCCCGGGGCCCTCAGGGCTCAAGTAAAAACAAAATTTAATGAAAATTTCTCTTTGAGAGGCCCCGGGGCCCTCAGGGCTCAAGTAAAAACAAAATTTAATGAAAATTTCTCTTTGAGAGGCCCCGGGGCCCTCAGGGCTCAAATAAAAACAAAATTTAATGAAAATTTCTCTTTGAGAGGCCCCGGGGCCCTCAGGGCTCAAGTAAAAACAAAATTTAATGAAAATTTCTCTTTGAGAGGCCCCGGGGCCCTCAGGGCTCAAGTAAAAACAAAATTTAATGAAAATTTCTCTTTGAGAGGCCCCGGGGCCCTCAGGGCTCAAGTAAAAACAAAATTTAATGAAAATTTCTCTTTGAGAGGCCCCGGGGCCCTCAGGGCTCAAATAAAAACAAAATTTAATGAAAATTTCTCTTTGAGAGGCCCCGGGGCCCTCAGGGCTCAAGTAAAAACGGAAAAATTTAGATAAAAAAAAAACAAAAATTAATGAAAATTTCCCTTTGAGAGGCCCCGGGGCCCTCAGGGCTCAAGTAAAAACGGAAAAATTTAGATAAAAAAAAAACAAAATTTAATGAAAATTTCCCTTTGAGAGGCCCCGGGGCCCTCAGGGCTCAAGTAAAAACGGAAAAATTTAGATTAAAAAAAAAAACAAAAATTAATGAAAATTACCATTTGAGAGGCCCCGAGGCCCTCAGGGCTCAAATAAAAACAAAATTTAATGAAAATTTCTCTTTGAGAGGCCCCGGGGCCCTCAGGGCTCAAGTAAAAACGGAAAAATTTAGATTAAAAAAAAAAACAAAAATTAATGAAAATTACCATTTGAGAGGCCCCGAGGCCCTCAGGGCTCAAATAAAAACAAAATTTAATGAAAATTTCTCTTTGAGAGGCCCCGGGGCCCTCAGGGCTCAAGTAAAAACGGAAAAATTTAGATTAAAAAAAAAAACAAAAATTAATGAAAATTACCATTTGAGAGGCCCCGAGGCCCTCAGGGCTCAAATAAAAACAAAATTTAATGAAAATTTCTCTTTGAGAGGCCCCGGGGCCCTCAGGGCTCAAGTAAAAACGGAAAAATTTAGATTAAAAAAAAAACAAAAATTAATGAAAATTACCATTTGAGAGGCCCCGAGGCCCTCAGGGCTCAAATAAAAACAAAATTTAATGAAAATTTCTCTTTGAGAGGCCCCGGGGCCCTCAGGGCTCAAGTAAAAACGGAAAAATTTAGATTAAAAAAAAAAACAAAAATTAATGAAAATTACCATTTGAGAGGCCCCGAGGCCCTCAGGGCTCAAATAAAAACAAAATTTAATGAAAATTTCTCTTTGAGAGGCCCCGGGGCCCTCAGGGCTCAAGTAAAAACAAAATTTAATGAAAATTTCTCTTTGAGAGGCCCCGGGGCCCTCAGGGCTCAAGTAAAAACAAAATTTAATGAAAATTTCTCTTTGAGAGGCCCCGGGGCCCTCAGGGCTCAAGTAAAAACGGAAAAATTTAGATTAAAAAAAAAAACAAAAATTAATGAAAATTACCATTTGAGAGGCCCCGGGGCCCTCAGGGCTCAAATAAAAACAAAATTTAATGAAAATTTCTCTTTGAGAGGCCCCGGGGCCCTCAGGGCTCAAATAAAAACAAAATTTAATGAAAATTTCTCTTTGAGAGGCCCCGGGGCCCTCAGGGCTCAAGTAAAAACGGAAAAATTTAGATTAAAAAAAAAAACAAAAATTAATGAAAATTTCCCTTTGAGAGGCCCCGGGGCCCTCAGGGCTCAAATAAAAACAAAATTTAATGAAAATTTCTCTTTGAGAGGCCCCGGGGCCCTCAGGGCTCAAATAAAAAACAAAATTTAATGAAAATTTCTCTTTGAGAGGCCCCGGGGCCCTCAGGGCTCAAGTAAAAACGGAAAAATTTAGATAAAAAAAAAACAAAAATTAATGAAAATTTCCCTTTGAGAGGCCCCGGGGCCCTCAGGGCTCAAGTAAAAACGGAAAAATTTAGATAAAAAAAAAACAAAATTTAATGAAAATTTCCCTTTGAGAGGCCCCGGGGCCCTCAGGGCTCAAGTAAAAACGGAAAAATTTAGATTAAAAAAAAACAAAAATTAATGAAAATTACCATTTGAGAGGCCCCGAGGCCCTCAGGGCTCAAATAAAAACAAAATTTAATGAAAATTTCTCTTTGAGAGGCCCCGGGGCCCTCAGGGCTCAAGTAAAAACGGAAAAATTTAGATTAAAAAAAAAAACAAAAATTAATGAAAATTACCATTTGAGAGGCCCCGAGGCCCTCAGGGCTCAAATAAAAACAAAATTTAATGAAAATTTCTCTTTGAGAGGCCCCGGGGCCCTCAGGGCTCAAGTAAAAACGGAAAAATTTAGATTAAAAAAAAAAACAAAAATTAATGAAAATTACCATTTGAGAGGCCCCGAGGCCCTCAGGGCTCAAATAAAAACAAAATTTAATGAAAATTTCTCTTTGAGAGGCCCCGGGGCCCTCAGGGCTCAAGTAAAAACGGAAAAATTTAGATAAAAAAAAAACAAAAATTAATGAAAATTACCATTTGAGAGGCCCCGGGGCCCTCAGGGCTCAAGTAAAAACAAAATTTAATGAAAATTTCTCTTTGAGAGGCCCCGGGGCCCTCAGGGCTCAAATAAAAACAAAATTTAATGAAAATTTCTCTTTGAGAGGCCCCGGGGCCCTCAGGGCTCAAGTAAAAACGGAAAAATTTAGATTAAAAAAAAAAACAAAAATTAATGAAAATTACCATTTGAGAGGCCCCGAGGCCCTCAGGGCTCAAATAAAAACAAAATTTAATGAAAATTTCTCTTTGAGAGGCCCCGGGGCCCTCAGGGCTCAAATAAAAACAAAATTTAATGAAAATTTCTCTTTGAGAGGCCCCGGGGCCCTCAGGGCTCAAGTAAAAACGGAAAAATTTAGATAAAAAAAAAACAAAAATTAATGAAAATTTCCCTTTGAGAGGCCCCGGGGCCCTCAGGGCTCAAGTAAAAACGGAAAAATTTAGATAAAAAAAAAACAAAAATTAATGAAAATTTCCCTTTGAGAGGCCCCGGGGCCCTCAGGGCTCAAGTAAAAACGGAAAAATTTAGATAAAAAAAAACAAAAATTAATGAAAATTACCATTTGAGAGGCCCCGAGGCCCTCAGGGCTCAAATAAAAACAAAATTTAATGAAAATTTCTCTTTGAGAGGCCCCGGGGCCCTCAGGGCTCAAGTAAAAACGGAAAAATTTAGATTAAAAAAAAAAACAAAAATTAATGAAAATTACCATTTGAGAGGCCCCGAGGCCCTCAGGGCTCAAATAAAAACAAAATTTAATGAAAATTTCTCTTTGAGAGGCCCCGGGGCCCTCAGGGCTCAAGTAAAAACGGAAAAATTTAGATTAAAAAAAAAAACAAAAATTAATGAAAATTACCATTTGAGAGGCCCCGAGGCCCTCAGGGCTCAAATAAAAACAAAATTTAATGAAAATTTCTCTTTGAGAGGCCCCGGGGCCCTCAGGGCTCAAGTAAAAACGGAAAAATTTAGATTAAAAAAAAAAAACAAAAATTAATGAAAATTACCATTTGAGAGGCCCCGAGGCCCTCAGGGCTCAAGTAAAAACAAAATTTAATGAAAATTTCTCTTTGAGAGGCCCCGGGGCCCTCAGGGCTCAAATAAAAACAAAAATTAATGAAAATTTCCCTTTGAGAGGCCCCGGGGCCCTCAGGGCTCAAGTAAAAACGGAAAAATTTAGATAAAAAAAAAACAAAAATTAATGAAAATTTCCCTTTGAGAGGCCCCGGGGCCCTCAGGGCTCAAGTAAAAACGGAAAAATTTAGATAAAAAAAAACAAAAATTAATGAAAATTACCATTTGAGAGGCCCCGAGGCCCTCAGGGCTCAAATAAAAACAAAATTTAATGAAAATTTCTCTTTGAGAGGCCCCGGGGCCCTCAGGGCTCAAATAAAAACAAAATTTAATGAAAATTTCTCTTTGAGAGGCCCCGGGGCCCTCAGGGCTCAAATAAAAACAAAATTTAATGAAAATTTCTCTTTGAGAGGCCCCGGGGCCCTCAGGGCTCAAGTAAAAACGGAAAAATTTAGATAAAAAAAAAAACAAAAATTAATGAAAATTTCCCTTTGAGAGGCCCCGGGGCCCTCAGGGCTCAAGTAAAAACGGAAAAATTTAGATAAAAAAAAAACAAAAATTAATGAAAATTTCCCTTTGAGAGGCCCCGGGGCCCTCAGGGCTCAAGTAAAAACGGAAAAATTTAGATAAAAAAAAACCAAAAATTAATGAAAATTTCCCTTTGAGAGGCCCCGGGGCCCTCAGGGCTCAAGTAAAAACGGAAAAATTTAGATTAAAAAAAAAACAAAAATTAATGAAAATTTCCATTTGAGAGGCCCCGAGGCCCTCAGGGCTCAAATAAAAACAAAATTTAATGCAAAAATCTCTTTGAGAGGCCCCGGGGCCCTTGGGGTTCAGGAATATACGGTATTTTAAAAATATTTTTGTGTATGGAGGAAAAGGATATTTAAAGATGAGCACTCCACCCAAAAAAAAAAAATTCAATATAAGGCCTTCTTCTAGTGCCGCCCCAGGCCCCCAACTGCCTCGGTACGCCTCTGAGGGGGCGCAGCCTTCGGCGGAGCTTTGCGTCTAGTTATTATTATAATTTCAGATTTTTTATTAAACCTAAATGCAAATCTCAAATTACTAAAATGATTTAAAAAATTTTTCATATAAAAAAATTCCTCAGATTTCTTCATCTTCATCTGAAGGCTCAGCATATATAATCTGTGTATAATACCAAAATTTAACCACAATATCTACTAAATAATTCAATGCTTTTTCTAATTTATTAAGCCAATATTAAAAGTAAAAAAAAATTATATTTAGTCAACAAAACAATATTTTTATTTTATTTTGTCTACTTTTAAAATTAAATTTGAATAAAACGGGATAATATATTTATTTATCTTTGGCCGTGAATCCTAACGTTTGTCATTTTAAATAAAAAAATGCATAGATTTCTATCAAAAAACAACAGAGCAAAAATTAATTGATTAAAGGATCCAAATAATTTTTTGTTCTACAAAAGGATCAAAATATAGACAAAAAATTAAATAAAAAGTATTATTTATTATATGTGCCCGGCGCCCCCGCCCTGCCCTTCGCCCTGGAGCCGCCGCTCCACTCGCTCCTCTGTCGCTACGCCACTGATCAAAATCTAATAAGCCATTTTGTCTTTTTATAATCAGAAGGTCTAGGAAGGGTATGCTATTGTTATTTTCCTCTTCAAAGGTAAATTTTATATCAGGATGAAAACTATTAAACTTAGCCAAAATATCATTTACTTTGTTAGAAGGCACGCTCGTAAGTGAGTCATCAACGAATTGGAAATAGAAGGGGAGACCAAGTGGCTTAACTATGGAATCGTAAAAATTTTTTATAATTATGTCTGCCGCCACTGGACTAAGAGATTCACCTATAGGAAGACCTCTTTGTTGTAAATAAACCTTAGAGTCGAACCATAGGCGTAGCCACGGGGGGGGGGGGGGGGTTCAAACCCCCCCCCCCCCCATTGGACCCAAGTCATGACTAGATATTTAAGCTCTATAATGCAAAATACTTTTTCTCTCTATATATTCCATATATAGTGTAAGAGAAAGTAAAATATAATAATTTTCTCTAGCTTAAAAAAAAAAAAATTAAATAAAACGCAAAAAATTCGAGAAAATTCAGAATTTTCCCATTGAAAAGAATTGATTTTTGTTATGCTTTATAAAAAATTAAAGCCGCTTAAAATTGATTAAATCTCGCAAATGAAAAATAATAAAAATTATTATATAAATAAATTTTTTATTTTTTTTCTTTAGGAGGTCTGCGATAGGAGTCTGGTCATGAGAAACAGATCGAGGGACACCTCGGTATTTTAGGGCCATATACATAAAATTAAGAGATTTGCATTATATAATGCCTGATACGAGTTGATTGAAAAATTGCGGCACTTAATTAAGAAAGGGCGGGCCCGAGCCACCTCAAGGGGGGGTCCAGGGGGGGGCGAAGCGAAGGTGGGGTAAGTGGCTAGTCATATATTTCATTAGACGCCTTATACTGCCCTATTAGTCGGGGTGGGGGGGGGAGAAATAATCCTAACCCCCCCCCATCAAAAATTTCTGGCTACGCCTATGAGTCGAACATAAAATAATTTGAATATAGGCAAAGATCTAATGCCTCCTTAAACTGCTCTAATGACATCAAAGTAAAAATACTAATCTCCATCCAATACTCCTCAATACATCAATAAAAAAATCTAGCGGGACTTGGGTTTTGGACGTCAAAAGATATTAAAATATGATCTGAAAGGACTTTAAAATCCCTTAGTCTGTCTTTTACCACCATAGAATTTTTGACTCTAAATTCATCCCCTTTAACAAGATTTTTTTTGAGTTGTATTATAAAAAATCTGGTGTGACTGGCGCACAGCACACAACTTTCTCTTACCCTTCGGTAAGAGAAAGTTGCGCACTGTGCTGGTCACACCAGATTTTTTGTGTCGAGATATATTTAGTTTCCGATAGCACCTTTGTTTCAAACTTGCATTTTAAATGTTGACTGCTTCAAATAAACTATGGTTATTTTTCAAAATTTTAATCTCATATTTGGACATTTTATACACAATATAGAATCCTAAATAAATACAAAATTTCATAAGAATTGGAAAAAAAAATTTTAAATGCGTAAAAAGTTCCAAAGGGGACCCCCTTTTGAATCGAAATTAACATACAAATCCCTATAGGAAATTAACATTGTTTCTATGCGAAGATAAGGTGGAAAGGGAATTTAAAAAGAGTAGAGAGAGACGATAATGTTTGCAAGTGGGAGAGATATATATAGGGGAGAGGGGGGGGACATTGGGACACGAGGCACATTGGGACATTCGAATTTTAGCGCTACTAAATGTAAAGTTAGATTGTACTCTTTGACCATTAGGGTGTATTAAGAACCCATTTTATTATAGAAAAATTTTAACAGCGTCAAGCTACGCCATAGCTAGTTACACGTTGCTACATCAAAGATGTCCTGCGTTGTAAAAAAATCGGAAATCTTTTGAAGTCGATTATTCTCCATATGAACGTTTGAATTAAGACAGTTGAAATATTAGAGATAAGTGTACTTGTTTATTCTTACTATGTCGGTACATGCAGATGTAATTATTTATTTTAGCTATTTTTATAGCCTCATTTTGTTTATAAACATGATTGAGGTAGATTGGGACATCTAGCGAGAGGCACATGTGGACACTAATAAATAAGAAATTATATATAATATTTAAGATATTATATTGTGGATAGGGCCGCAGACAGACTTGACGAGCCCCGGGGCTACTTACTAATATGCTGCCCCCCCCCCAAAAAAAAAAAAAAAAAAAAAAAAAAAAAAAAATTATTTTTTGTATTTATGTATTTTTTTTTTCTCTTTTTTTAAGTGAATCGTTTATTTCAGAAACCACCTAAGCGACAAAATTTCAAATCATGTATTTTTGGTGCTACTGTACAATTACTACAACAGTTAAGAGTGAACAGATAAAACTGCGTTGGCTGTTTTTATATATCTACCAGTGGCGTATTCAGGGGGGCAGGGGGCCGGCCCCCCAACCCCCCAAAGCCTTCTCCAAAACAAAAAAATACCAATTGTTTTCCCTAATGATTTTTTTTTTTTTTTTTTAAATAATTAATTTATTAACTCATAAATTCTAAAATCTAACAAAAAAAACTTATAAATAATTGAAAAAATCTCTAATATTTACGAATTTTGTATTAAAATTATTTTTTATTTCAAGAAAAAAAATTTTTTTTTATTTGTTTCTTATTTATAATTATTATATTATCTAAAAAAAAATTTCTCCACTTTAAGTTACTTGGAGAAGGGGGGGGGGGGGTTCATAAAACTTTTGGGCCCCCCCCCCCAAGCAGAAATCCTGGCTACGCTACTGATATCTACGGTAACAAAATTGTTTAAAATAATAAAACTGCATTATTATTTACACTTTAGATTAAAATTAGACATACAATGAAAATTAAAAGGTGGTGGGGGGGCGATAGGTGCCTCCAGAAAGGGGCGATGGGCCAAAAAAGGTTGGGAACCACTGTGTTAGATTGTGCAACCTTTATTCACCAAATTATTTTTTTAGAACAAAACAAATTGTTTTTGTCCACATCTGCCTCTTCACTGTCCAAATCTACCTCACCCAAGAGGCACATTGGGACAATTTGGATTTTTTGGAAAATTGCAAAAATCTAATTCATCTATTGGTGAATAAGCGCTAAGCCTATGGCAATAGATAGTGCATTTATCAGTGTCAACAACATAACATTATATGATCAATAATTTTGAAAGCCAAACTATACACAGCTAATTTTATTTGTACTGTCCCAATGTCCCGCCCTCTCCCCTATATGTTTTCTTTGAAACAATTAAAACAGAAATAAAAAAAAAAATAAATGGGAATTTAAATAATAATTGATTTTTAATCTAATAAAAAGAAAAAGATTTAAATTCCGTTACCATGGCAACCAGTTCTATCTTTCCTATGAAGAACAAGAGTAAAGTGGTCTTCAGAAGATTTCAACGGCAAAATGAGAATATACATTTTAAAGAGCATCTAAAAAATAGTTAATTTATGAATTTTAAAAAAAATCCTTGGAGGGAATTTTGAGAAAATCGAAAAAAACTGAAAAAGTACATCAGTAAAGTACTAGTACTTTTTGGCCGATTTTGTTCAAAAGCTTATTTTGAGATTCTTCAAAGGTACCTAAGTTAAATATAAAATTTCAATCCGGTAGCTCAATTCCTTCATGCTAAAAATCTGTCCACACATACAGACACACGCACACACACACACACACACACACACACACACACATACATACACACAGACCAATTTGCGGGACCCACTTTTTTGGACTCAGGGGACCTCAAAACATGTATATCCATCAAAATCTCGACATCGAATTTTTGACATGATCGCAATACTTTCTCTCCTATATATTTCATATATAGGCTAAGAGAAAGTAAAAATTATCCAAAATAAAAATGTAACATCTTAGAATTATCATATTTGCTATTTTTGAAAATTCTTTTAATTCAATTTAAGAAAAAATGTATTTAAATAAATCAGATGTTGAAATTATAAGCTTGACCTTCACGCTATCACTTGTTGGTATTTAAAGGAATATTGCATTCATTGGACAAAGAATGCGAATAACTTGTATTATTAATAAATGACAACTCTATTTGTATATATAAAATTTAAATATGCTGTAAGCAGGGCCGCAGACAGGGGGGCAGGGGGGCTATATTCCCGGGGCCCGGGCCCTCCGAGGGGGCCCGGGCCCTCCGAGGGGGCCCGGGCCCATTGCGCTCCCACCTTAAAATTCGAATGAAAATTAAGTTTCATGGTTAAAATTTCAATTAAAAAAAATCATTTTCTTGAAATTTTTTTCCTCAAGGGGCCCGGGCCCTTTAAGCTCAAATCTTAAAATTTCAATTCAAAAAAATCATTTTCCAGAAATTTTTTTCCTCAAGGACCCCGGGCCCTTTAAGCTCAAATCTTAAAATTTCAATTCAAAAAAATCATTTTCCAGAAATTTTTTTTCCTCAAGGGGCCCGGGCCCTTTAAGCTCAAATTAAGATTTCAATTTAAAAAAATATCATTTTCTTGAAATTTTTTTCCCCAAGGGGCCCGGGCCCTTTAAGCTCAAATTAAGATTTCAATTTAAAAAAATATCATTTTCTTGAATTTTTTTTTCCTCAAGGGGCCCGGGCCCTTTAAGCTCAAATCTTAAAATTTCAATTCAAAAAAATCATCTTTTACTAGAAATTTTTTTTCCTATCATTTTCTTGAAATTTTTTTCCTCAAGAGGCCCGGGCCCTTTAAGCTCAAATCTTAAAATTTCAATTCAAAAAAATCATTTTCCAGAAATTTTTTTCCTCAAGGGGCCCGGGCCCTTTAAGCTCAAATTAAGATTTCAATTTAAAAAAATATCATTTTCTTGAAATTTTTTTCCCCAAGGGGCCCGGGCCCTTTAAGCTCAAATTAAGATTTCAATTTAAAAAAATATCATTTTCTTGAAATTTTTTTTCCTCAAGGGGCCCGGGCCCTTTAAGCTCAAATCTTAAAATTTCAATTCAAAAAAATCATCTTTTACTAGAAATTTTTTTTCCTATCATTTTCTTGAAATTTTTTTCTTCAGGGGGCCCGGGCCTTTTAACCTCAAATCAAGTTTGATCTTTTTCACGACTCAGGATAGCTAAAAACGCAATTTCAGTGGCTAATTTTCAAAAAATTTTCCATCCCCGCATATTTCCCCCGAATTTCACGAATTTCTCTGTCCGGATCTGGCCTCGATAAATTATTGTAACTCTTTGGTTAGGAAATTTTGAAAAAATTTTAAATAACTTTATTTAAATAAATATTTTAAGCTAGGTATAACTATTTCAAAAGTTGTCTCAAAAACTGTGTAAAAAATTGTTGGCATGAAGGCCACAATAGCCTTTTATATACTAAAAAGAAAAGTTTTTTTTTTTTTTTTTGGGGGGTCCGTATTAGTAAGTAGCCCCGGGGCCCGTCAAGTCTGTCTGCGGCCCTGCCTGTAAGTATATTTATTATTATAATATCGACGTTAATAAGAAAAAAATTAGAAAAATGAATGTATTATATATTTTCTAGCTTTGAAGGCTGAAGATGGCAGGGTTGATCCCAGCCGAAATGTCCCAATAAAGAGTGTTCATTACTGAATAGAGCTCAATTATTTGGCTGCACCCTCTTTCCTATTAAATATATCAGCTACAGCTTTTAATCTGTTTTTTTTTTTAAGCAGTTGGTTTTTTACAGTTATTTACGACGACCTAGTTATTTACAAAGTAGTAATTTACTCATGGCTAAATAACTTGCCAACTCTGCCGCCAACAAATGAACAAACGGCGACTCACGCACAGTGGCATAACGTACGCCCCCGCAGACCCCGCGATACGGGCCGGGCCGGGCTAAAAATCTGTAGCTCCGATAAAAACGGAAAAATTTAGATAAAAAAAAATAATGAAAATTTCTCTTTTAGAGGGCCCGGGCCCTCAGGGCTCAGGGATATACGTTATTTTAAAAATTTTTTTTGTATGATCTAATAATGGGGCCCGAAATAAAGGTTTGAGGGAGCCCAGCTAAAAAACGTTACTCTACTGGTCATGCATCTGTTAAATATTCCTATAACTAGTCAAGTCCCAGTCGAAATATTCATTGAATATTAATATCTTATTCAAATATATTGATCTCGAAACTTATTTAACATTTTAATTAATGTGAATGAATGTGCGTGCGGGCGTGTGTGAACATGATATCTTTAAATGTTACGAACTAGATCGATGAAATTTGCTTATGTTTCTAACACTAAAATTGTCGATCTTTTAGGGTAAATTCCTCAACCGTACTTACCCAACAGGTCTATTATTTTGAACATTATGATAAATAACATTTTATTCATTATTCTGAATAGTATGAATAGTTTTTAAGAGAATCACGCTTTTTTAGAACTACTGTATTTTCAATTCACAAATATAAGTTATAAATTAAATAACTCTCAAATATTATTCTGATTATTTTATTTTAATTAATGAATTTCTTTATATATGAAAAATAGATAATTATAAATATTTTATTATTTATATTTTGTTATCTAAGATAAAATACACTGTATACAACATATAATTTCAAACCAACCTTTTCTCTACTCTCCCTCTTAATTTTTGTTCCATTAACTAACTTTTGACGTTTCGGTTAAATAACAGATCTTTTAATGGCATCCTTCTTTAATACAAAAAATTTTTTATAGCTTTTTATTTCATAAAAAAATATTTTTTAGTGCTTCAAGATCTGGGATTTAGATGCAAGAGGCTACCATAAAAGTATGTGGCGTTTACACTATAAATCACGACATCTCATGGTTGTCGGAGTGCCTAATTCTGAATATAGGTAACTAATTGTCTAAGTAACTAACTCTATTGTTTATTTCCTTTGTTAGAAAATTTTTTTTTTATATTTTAATTAAAAATCTCTGATTACATTGATCAATACCAAATTTTCTGAGAATAATAGACCAGTTTTGACGGGCCCTTCTCAATGATTTTATTTTGCAAATCTTTCGACCCGCATCCAAGGGCGGATCCGGAAGAGTTTCTTGGGGGGTAATCTGGTGTGACTGGTCGCACAACACACAATTTTTTCTTAATTTCGGTAGACTAATTTAAAGGCGCATTTTGTACTTGTTTGCCAGAATATAAATACAAATCAAATTTTTAAAATTTTAAATTAAAAATAAATTTTTTTTTCGGAAAAATTTTTATAAATCAAATCTCGGGGTTGCGAGGTAATTACCCCCTTTATCCCCCCTTGTATCCGCCCTTGTCCCACATCACGCCTGGACATTTTCTGATTTAATGGAGGGCCCCTGTCGAGATTGACTAAATAAAATATTGTGCTCCATTCAAGCTGGTGTATTATTTTTTATTAAATTGTTGTGACTGGATAGAGGCATGTTGGGTAAAAAAATTTAGGAAAATGTTTTTATTTATTTAAATTCTAATTTGTTAATGTATTTTTCAGTATATACAAACCAGCTAACGTCACGCCGATCTTCTTACAAGATAAAGGCAAACTGAGATAGCATTAGTTGAAAGCCGGATCGCCGGGCCGGCGCGGCGTCTTGAGACTTCTCTCGAACTCGCTCAACTCCTCTGCATTTGAATCATTGTTTTGACTGATGCAGTGATTTGGTGAGCGAGTTTTTATTGCTGACAATAACCAGTTTTCTACGAAAAATCAAATTTGGTTTGTAATAATAAAAAAAATTCTTGGTTACTCGTATATAAATTTAAATGATAAAACACCTTGCATATTTGTTTTTAAAACAATTACTGTGATGTTACAATTAAGATTAATTAACTTTATAAATAATTTCTCATTTTTTTTTCTAAGGAGCTTTTCATAAAATAAAATAAACCTATTCTGGTTTAAGCGTAATCAGAGTTGGGGTACTCAGTATTTTTAGTACTTGAAAAAACTACTTAGTAAATTTAAGTACTTCCAGTACTTTACTTAAAGTACTTTTAAAAATGATGTACTGGTACTGAAATTCCCAGTACTTTTTAAAACAAACAGTACTGGTACTTGAGATTTCCAGTAGTTTTTTCAAAAATGTACTGGTACTGGATTCCAAAAAAACTACTTTGTATTATAAAAAGTACTTAATGTACTTATATTACTTCCAGTACCAGCATTTTTATTTCCAGTACCTAGAATCTTAAACATTTACAGCCTAATTCATAAAAGAGTATTTGAAAAGCCTTTTAATTAATCAACTGTTAAACGATAATATGTATTTTAGTAAACTTTCTATTCATAAACACCAGTGGCGTAGTGAGCTTAACTCGCGCCCGGGGCACAATACCTTTTTAGCGCCCCCCCCCCCCATTCCAAAATCATATAATATTATTTGTAAAATATACAAAATTATTTTATTACACTGGCACTAAATTTAAAATATATTTTCCGGAAATCAATTATAATAAAAATAAAAATTATCCAGCAATTTTTTGTTTTGCGGACATTTGGCGCCCCTTTATGAGTAGCGCCCGGGGCATGATGACCCCCCTTGCACCCCCCCTCGCTACGCCACTGATAAACACATTTGAACTGTACATTAACTAAAATCAAATTTAAGCAAATAAAGTTTGGCAACATGGCAAAAACCTACGCCATTTTCCAGAATTCGTTGCAATAAGTTGACATCTGGCGGGGATTAAAAAATATATTTATATGTCAAACCAATTTGCTTTGATCGTTCTTAAAAATGAATATTGAATTAAGAAAAATAAGAAAAAGAGGCCAAAATATGACTGAGAAAGAAAAAGATAAATATTTTTTTTCATAGCCACTGATCATTGGCGTAACTAGAGAATTTGGCTGGGGGGGGGGGGCATGGGCCAGCCATCCTCGCTGGGGGGTGCCATGGGACCAGCTATCTTCTGGTGGGCCTGGAAAGCCCGATATTTTCTCAATTTTTCTTGGGGCAAGGAGCTTTCTGGGAGGAAGGGGCCAGGCCCCTCGGCATCCCCCTAGTTACGCCCATGCCATGCCACAGATGTTGGTTTATTTTAATCAAAAAAAAAATCTATTTCAGCAATTGTTTATGTTTTGCTTAAATAAAAAAATAATATAAAAAAATTTTTAAAAGCAACGCTTTTATAAATGTAAATACTAAAAAGAGAAAAATAATTTTGTATAAGTTCTTTAAAATTAAAAATGAATATATGTTAGTCTACTAAAACTAAAAGCGTTGGGCGCGGTATTTGCAAATTTTAATTTTATTCATAGGCCTGTTATGTTTTAAAAATACTTTTTTAAACCTTAGACTTGACAGTTATAAAAGTGACTCAAATGTACTAGTTTGATTAATTTTTTTTTTTTTTGTAATCAAGTATTAGTGAATTAAGGTTAATGAATTCTCTGCAATGGAAATTGCGAGAGATTATAAATTTGCGCGCCCAACGCTTTTAGTTTTAGAAACATATATTCATTTTTAATATAATTTTAAAGAACCTATACATAATTACAAAATTATTTTTCTCTTTTTAGTACATTTATTAAAGCGTTGTATTTAAAAATTTTTTATATTATTTTATTTAACTCTTTTTAGTTTTTGTAATAGAATATTAATACATATAAGTTATATACATAAAAGTTATACATGTACACGATACAATAAGTCAATTTGTTTATTAAAATAGGAAAAATTTTGATTATAAAATTGACCCTCCCCCTCATTATTTGATCGGCCGACATTTTGAAATTAATTGAGAAAGATGAGACATACAAAATATTGCATTGTCACTGGAGTTGCATATGTGTATAAAATTTCAAAGTTCTACCAGGTTGTTCAATAAGTTTTGTCGTTCGATAAGAAAAACACAATCTTATGGTTCAAAGTACACTTTATTATTCAGTATAGTCTCCTTGAAGATTAATACACTTGCTCCAACGATCCTCCAATCTGTGGATCCCATCCCTGAAGTGAGAATCCGGAAGGTCTGCAAAATACGCTTCAACAGCCGTTATGACCTCTTCATTTGATGAAAAACGCTTGCCACGCATAAATTTTTTGAGTTCTGGAAACAAATGGAAGTCGCTGGGGGCCAAATCTGGTGAATACGGTGGATGCTCTAACAATTCGAACTTTAATTCATGGATTTTAGCCATTGTCACAATGCTCTTGTGACACGGTGCATTGTCCTGATGAAAAAGGATTTTTTTCTTCTGCAAACCGGGTCTTTTTTCACGAATTTTTTCCTTCAACTGAACCAAAAGGTTGCAATAATATTCAGAATTAATTGTTTTACCAGTTTGCAAGTAATCCACAAACAAAATTCCTTTCGCATCCCAAAAAACTGATGCCATAACCTTCTTGGTCGATTTCTGGACACGAACTCGTTTTGAAGCCGAACAACCAGGTCCACACCACTCTTTAGCCTCTTGTTTTGATTCAGGATCATGGTGATAGACCCAAGTCTCATCCATAGTGATGAATCGACGCACAAAATCCACTTTATCCTTTTTAAAACGCTCCAAATGTTGCTGAGAAAGTCGCATTCGAACGTGTTTTTGTTCCATTGTTGAATGCGGCACCCATTGTGTACACACAGCTTTCTAAAACCCAAAATTTCACTTAAAGTATGGCTCACACTGCCTAATGAGATGTGTAGAGCCTCTGCTAATTCTCTAACAGTCAATCGACGATCTTCCAAAACCATATCCTGTATTTTGGCTATGATTTCTGGTGTTGATGCGCTTTTTGGTAAAAAATACTGTGACACGTCGACACTAAATGACTTGTAAACAAAGTATGAATTGACAGATTGAAATGAAACTTCACATACGTTCATATGAAGAGTGTACCAACAAAACAAAAAAAAAAAAAAAATTGGGCTAGTAGCAACGCCCTCTCTTATCGAACGACTAAACTTATTGAATAACCTGGTATGTTAACTAGAAATGGTCGTAATTTCGATTGGCAGATTTGTCGGACCAAACAATAGAAAAGTGAATAGCAGGCCGCCATTTTGAAATTATTAAATTTTTAATTATTTTGAATAGCTCATTTTGTAGAGTAAAGTCTATTTAACACCTCTGCCAATGCTCAAATCTCTAAATGAATTAATTAATCTAATCTAATTATCTCCGAGGATGGCTTTGACCAAAGCCGAAACGTCAGCTGTTGAAATATATATTTTTAAAGAAAAAATATTGGCTGCATTTTCTTCCAACTTTCATTCCTAATATAAATTAATTATAAATAGGAGAAATTTTTATTATAAAATTTCACCCCCTCTTTTTTTGATCGACCGCCATTTTGAAATTAATAGAGATACAAAGATAAGACATAAAAAATGTTGCATTGTCACGGGAGTTACATACTGTATGTGTATAAAATTTCAAAGCTCTAGATTAACTAAAAATGGTCGTAATTTTGATTGGCAGATTTGTCCGAAAAAACAGGATCAAGTTAATAAAAGCGTCGTAACAAATCTACCATAATAGAAAATAAAAAAACAGATTTGAACACGAATAAAGAAAAACAGACAAAATAGAAATAAATATGTCAGAGGTTAGTTTTTCAAAATATTACTTTTGGATAGATACTAATAAGAGTTCCCCCCCCCTTTTTATTTTCAGTTTCAATACATTGTCCAAAGGACAGAGGCGTACTGAGGCAGTTGGGGGCCTGGGGCGGCACTAGGAGAGGGGCCCTTATATTTAATTTTTTTTTTTTTTGGGGGGGGGTGCTTATCTTTAAATATCGTTCTCCTCCATACACAAAAATATTTTTAAAATACTGTATAACCCTGAACCCCAAGGGCCCCGGGGCCTCTCAAAGAGAAATTTTCATTAAATTTTGTTTGTTTTTTTTTATCTAAATTTTTCCGTTTTTGCTTGAGCCCTGAGGGCCCAGGGGCCTCTCAAAAAGAAATTTTCATTAATTTTTTTTTTTTTTTTTTTTTTTTTTTTTTTTAATTTCCGTTTTTACTTGAGCCCAGAGGGCCCCGGGGCCTCTCAAAGAGAAATTTTCATTGCATTTTCTTTTTTTTATGTAAATTTTTCCGTTTTCATTTGAGCCCTGAGGGCCCCGGGGCCTCTCAAAGGGAAATTTTCATTAAAATTCGTTTTTTTTTTTATCTAAATTTTTCCGTTTTTACTTGAGCCCTGAGGGCCCCAGGGACTCTCAAAGTGAAATTTTCATTAAATTTTTTTTTTATAAATATATGGGGGCCTATGCCGGCTCGGGGCCTGGGGCGGACCGCCCCCCTCGCCCCCCCCCCCCTTGGTACGCCACTGCCAAAGGAACTGAAAGGAATTTAATCAATTAAAAACAATTTGGAGCTCAATAAAAATAATCTAAATAAAAATACATTTGTATAATTACTTAAGTTTGATTTGATAAAAATCAAATATGTTTGAATATCAATCAATCAATTAAATATACGTATTTGAATACCTATCATATATTGAAACTCAAATGTAACTAATAATAGTAACAGATTTAAAGATCATAAAAAAGAAAAATTATGGAGAGAAATTTCACAAGTTATCCAAGATTTTGAAGTTAGGTTAATTAAAACGGCCTTAAACAAGGGGTCTCGGCATTTTAATTTAAATAGGGATTTAAGTTGCGGGTCTCGGGGTGCTGGGAGATTCCAGCGGCCACAACTTTGAATATATCGACCTCAAATTGTTTTAAAATTAAAGCTATTTAAAATATCTACAACTTATAGAAGCCCTTTTTTTGATTTTCGAAAAAATAATTTTTTTTTAGATTAATCGCATTAAATAAAATATATTTTTTTAAAAATTCGCTGTATATCCCTATATCTTATAGATAATTAAATTAGTAATCATTGTGATAAAAAATAATTAATTTTTTACCCTTAATTAATTAGCTGGAATCTTTCAAATGAAATGGAGTAAATCTCTTGTGTTCCTATGGGAAAAACTAACGCCATCTCTTGCCCCCTAGAGTAACTCCCTAGTGGGTCGCCCCGAAGGGGGGCACTCGCCCCCCCTGTCCTAGGCGCATCAAGCCTTTGGCGCTCCTTGATACCGACATAGGCGCTCTAGCGCATCCGGATTTTCACATAAATATCCGACTTTTTTCCCGGAATCTCCAGCTTTTTCCCAAAATCCGGAGAAAAATTACAAAAAAAAAAAGCTCCAACGAGATTCGAATACTGAAAAAAAAGGTTGAATTAGATTCGTATAGCTTACTAAAAAAAAAGCTCGAACGAAAAATGGCGCCTCGGGTTTCGCCCTCCCCCCCCCCCCCCGCCGTCAAAGGCTAGTTACGCCGCTGTATCAAAGGGAATTTTTTTTTAAACACTCCCATTCACACTGCCACTGATATACACATACACACAGTCTTTTCGGCAACTTATGCCATATAATACTTTTTTCGATAACCGTATTTTCCTGAAGGCCCTAAGGGAATTATTGTTTCTAATTTTATGCAAACAATTAATTCGAAATACGAATTGAAAAGTTTCATCTTAAATTATAAGCCATAAATGAGTGCCGTAACGAGGGTATAAAAATAGGTCTTCGGTCCTTATGCACCCATTCCAAAAAAAAAAAAAAAAAAAAAATAGTTGAATTATGAATTTAAAAAAAAATCATTGGAGCGAATTTTGAGAAAATCGAAAAAAAAACTAAAAAAGTACATCAGTAAAGTACTAGTACTTTTTGGCCGATTTTGTTTAAAAGCTTATTTACACGAGTTCGGGGGGGGGGGGTGCCTAACTTAAATATAAAATTTCAACCTCCTAGCTCATTTCCTTCATCAGTTTTTTTAATATTTATTATTTTTATATTTTGATATGAGGAAAATATTATAACATGAAAATAAATTAATTTTAGGGGAAATTGATCCCACTGAATAAAATATAGGGTAAGAGAAAGTAAAAATACAGTAGAACCTCGATAAGTTAAAGTTCAAGGGAAACGGTTAGAAATTTGAGTTATCGAGTTTTTTACTTATCGAGAGTTGAAGTTAGAGAGGTTATTGAATATAATTTTTAACGTAGCGAGGTTTATTGACTTTGGTCACGTGAGTGAAAAAGGAATTTCGTTTGATCTATTTGTTTATTTAGAATAGTTTATTTAAATATAAATTAAATTAATAGATTTATTTATTTACAAAAATTCAGTAATTTTTTTCTGCTTCATGTATTTTTGATTTTCTGCATCAACTATTTTTTCGATGATATGTAAAGAAATACTTTAAGTTATAGAGGTCACCAAAATATTATTTTAAGTTATCGAGGGCTATGCTCAAAATATTTGTTTAAGTTACAGAGGTTTTGTTCTTTAAGTAATAGAGGTTTTACGCTGTCAAGGGAAGGGAATTGAAAAAATTTTTATGTTACGGAGGTTTTGAACTTAGCGAGGTTTAACTTATCGAGGTTCTACTGTACCTCTAAAAAAGTCTTAAAACTTTAAAAAGTACCGAGTATTTTCAAAAGTACTGAGTATTTTTAAAAGTACTGAGTACTCTCAAAAGTACTCACAAGGAGAGTGCATAGCCTTCATAACACCGATTTGAACGAAAATTTTTTAAGAAAAGTGTTAGGAAAAAAATACATGTTTTACAAAAATGATGAATTGTGGTATTTAGCGATCGAATTTCAAAAAACTACCCCAAAATTAATTTTATGAGATGGGGGGGGGGGGATAGTGTGAGATTCATTTAGGGGGGGGGGGGGGCTTTTAGCGTAGAAAGCATATTGATATCTCATTTAAGTTAAAAGTTGAAAAATCCGAATTTTTCACAAAATTAGAAATTTGGGGTACTTAGGGGCAGAATTTCAAAAAACCCTGAAACAACGAATTTAGATATTCTTCTAAGGAAGATTTTAACGAAGAGAGCAAATTTATATCTCATTTTGTTTAAGAGTAGGCTAATTAAAGAAATAGTAAAATCAAAATTTTACCCAAAAATGTCGATTTGGGGGTCTTAAAATCGGAATTTCGAAAAATGGCTTCTTAAATGACGCCTACGCAATAAAAGTAATCTACATGCCAAATTTCAACTATATAGGTATAGTTTGACTGGGCGTTGTCATCACTTAGTAAGTAAGTCAGTCAGTCACAAGTCTCTTTATATATCTTTTTTAGGTCGAGTGGATTGCAATCATCACTTTCGGAAACGTTTATCCATCTTCAGGACCTTAAAAAAGACTATCCGAAACATATAATCAGGGCCGCAGACAGACTTGACGGGCCCCGGGGCTACTTACTAATACGGGCCCCCCCCCCCCCAAAAAAAAAAAAAAAAAAAAAAAAAAAAAAAAACTTTTCTTTTTAGTATATAAAAGGCTATTGTGGCCAACAATTTTTTACACATAGTTATACCTAGCTTAAAATATTTATTTAAATAAAGTTATTTAAAATTTTTTCAAAATTTCCTAACCAAAGAGTTACAATAATTTATCCAGGCCAGATCCGGACAGAGAAATTCGTGAAATTCGGGGGAAATATGCGGGGATGGAAAATTTTTTGAAAATTAGCCACTGAAATTGCGTTTTTAGCTATCCTGAGTCGTGAAAAAGATCAAACTTGATTTGAGGTTAAAAGGCCCGGGCCCCCTGAAGAAAAAAATTTCAAGAAAATTATATTTTTTTAAATTGAAATCTTAATTTGAGCTTAAAGGGCCCGGGCTCCTTGAGGAAAAAAATTTATGGAAAATGATTTTTTTGAATTGAAATTTTAAGATTTGAGCTTAAAGGGCCCGGGCCTCTTGAGGAAAAAAAATTTCAAGAAAATTATATTTTTTTAAATTGAAATCTTAATTTGAGCTTAAAGGGCCCGGGCTCCTTGAGGAAAAAAATTTCTGGAAAATGATTTTTTTGAATTGAAATTTTAAGATTTGAGCTTAAAGGGCCCGGGCCTCTTGAGGAAAAAAAATTTCAAGAAAATTATATTTTTTTAAATTGAAATCTTAATTTGAGCTTAAAGGGCCCGGGCTCCTTGAGGAAAAAAATTTCTGGAAAATGATTTTTTTGAATTGAAATTTTAAGATTTGAGCTTAAAGGGCCCGGGCCCCTTGAGGAAAAAAATTTCTGGAAAATGATTTTTTTGAATTGAAATTTTAAGATTTGAGCTTAAAGGGCCCGGGCCTCTTGAGGAAAAAAATTTCAAGAAAATTATATTTTTTTAAATTGAAATCTTAATTTGAGCTTAAAGGGCCCGGGCTCCTTGAGGAAAAAAATTTCTGGAAAATGATTTTTTTGAATTGAAATTTTAAGATTTGAGCTTAAAGGGCCCGGGCCTCTTGAGGAAAAAAAATTTCTGGAAAATGATTTTTTTGAATTGAAATTTTAAGATTTGAGCTTAAAGGGCCCGGGCCCCTTGAGGAAAAAAATTTCAAGAAAATGATATTTTTTTAAATTGAAATCTTAATTTGAGCTTAAAGGGCCCGGGCCCCTTGGGGAAAAAAATTTCAAGAAAATGATATTTTTTTAAATTGAAATCTTAATTTGAGCTTAAAGGGCCCGGACCCCTTGAGGAAAAAAATTTCAAGAAAATGATTTTTTTTAATTGAAATTTTAACCATGAAACTTAATTTTCATTCGAATTTTAAGGTGGGAGCGCAATGGGCCCGGGCCCCCTCGGAGGGCCCGGGCCCCGGGGATATAGCCCCCCTGCCCCCCCTGTCTGCGGCCCTGCATATAATATATAAATCAAATATCCATAGATGGTCAGCTTTATTGAAACAAGGGCACAAGTTCTCTCGTATACCTTAGATATTTACATAGAAAGGATATTTTGGTCTTGTCGTTTATCGTTAATTATTTATAAAATTAATATTACGTACATTGATATTTCTTTGTGATTAAAATTTGTTAAAATGAGATTTGTTAAAATTTTAATTACAAAGAAATATCAATGTACGTAATATTAATTTTATAAATAATTAACGATAAACGACAAGACCAAAATATCCTTTCTATGTTAATATCTAAGGTATACGAGAGAACTTGTGCCCTTGTTTCAATAAAGCTGACCATCTTTGGATATTTGATTTATATATTATATGACCGAAATCTCCTCAAAACGCTGACTTTTCGGCAAGGGTGTAGGAAGGGAAAAACAAAATGAAAAAATTTTTTTATTTTCCCCAATGAGTCTATTTCTGTAAAATGAGCTTCCTCTGAAGAAGAAGAGCCTATGTGCCTTCGAAATATCAGGAAATAGACTCATTGGGAAAATAAAAAAATTTTTTCATTTTGTTTTTCCCTTCCTACACCCTTGCCGAAAAGTCAGCGTTTTGAGGAGATTTCGGTCTACAATTTCTCTCGGCATCACTCATCAGCTTCAATATATATTATATGTTTCGGATAGTCTTTTTTAAGGTCCTGAAGATGGATAAACGTTTCCGAAAGTGATGATTGCAATCCACTCGACCTAAAAAAGATACAATAAAAAAGTTAAAATTATTTTAAAAATTTTAATTTTCCATATAACCTACTACACCTTGGTAGATGAGAGTAGCTGCCAGGGATGGGCAAGTTACTCGATTTTGAGTAACGAGATACAAAATACCAATTACTTCAGATTTTTGTAACGAAATACAAGATACCAATTACGTATTTCAAATACATTGAAAATACCAATTACAAACAAATTTTTCCTTGATTTTAAAATTCTTTTTGGTGGGGTAATTCTGGAACCCTAAATAAATTTAGTTTAGGAAAGTGGCAGCTAAACTTATATTGGAAACAGTGTTGGGCAAATTAAGCATATTTTGATTTATCTACTTCATGACGTAGACAAATCCCTAGACAAAGTAGACAATGTAGACAAAGACGTAGACAATGTAGACAAATGGCTCAGCGCTTGATTTCATTGGCTCTCATCTCAGATCAGTGATCTGTCATTTCTAGAAACAGCCTAGAAATTCATATACATAAAAATGTCTAAACGCGAAAGACCAATAAACAGACATTTTAATTAATTAAAATTTGAATTATGTTGCAGTGTGTTTTTTTTGCAAAAAAAACCTGCATAATACAGCTTCTAATATCTAATTCAAATAAAAATCATTTAAAATTAAGAATACCGCCATTATCAACGCTGGCAGATGTTTCTTTTTCACCCAATATCTCCGTATATTTGATATTCCACTTTAAGCGAGAATATTGGAGTAAGGAACACTAAATTTTATATATATATATATATATATATATATGTATGTATATATATATACAATTTATGAAGAGTAGAAGAATGGCTGTGGTGATGATTGAAGAAAGGAACTCTATGAGTAGGGCAGCCAGCGAAAATAAAAAAACCTTTATATTATTTCGTCTACGTTTCGGGAACGCATCGCTCCCATCTTCAGGACGAATTAATTGTTGAATGATAGATGAATATTTTTATTTTGTACGCACAATGAAAAAAATAACATGTATTGTGCATAGTGATTTAATAAATACGACAATTGTATATTATGCAGCTTTAGGCTGTTCACACACCTCAACAGCCTAAAGCTGCATAATATACAATTGTCGTATTTATTAAATCACTATGCACAATACATGTTATTTTTTTCATTGTGTGTACAAAATAAAAATATTCATCTATCATTCAACAATTAATTCGTCCTGAAGATGGGAGCGATGCGTTCCCGAAACGTAGACGAAATAATATAAAGGTTTTTTTATTTTCGCTGGCTGCCCTACTCATAGAGTTCCTTTCTTCAATATACAATTTATTTAGTGTTCATTACTCCAATATTCTTGCTTAAAGTGGAATAGAAAAATTGTAAAATCACTCTTTACCTATGGATTTCGTGTCAAAAAATTATATTTATGACGATACATAAAAAATTATGGTGTTGTTAGTCCCGCCAAATTTTTAAATTTTAATTGTCTACATTGTCTACTTTGTCTACATGGATATTGTTCATTTGTCTACATACATTGTCTACGCGTAGACAATTGTGTAGAAAAAGTAAAGTAGACAATTCGCCCAACGCTGATTGGAAAATACCTTTGGAAAATCGAAAACAATAAAATTAATCATGATATTAAAAAAAATTTATTTATAAAAATATGAAAAGGTTTCAAAAAAATCAAGTTTTCAAATGTTTTGTCGGATAATCTGGACCTTGATGGAGAATGAATAAACCCGCAAATGAAAACAATCTTTCAACTGGGGCAGAAGAACAAAGATTTAGTCGTTGAGAGCTGGTTGAAAGAAAAAAGCAAAAAAAGTTTTTTAACGAAGAGTGAAAATTTGGCGGATTGATTGACTTCTCGTTACTGGTTTTTACTAAGATTCGGAGCAGAGAACCCACACGACGATTACATACATTAATATAAAATAAATTAAAAAGATTTCAGCTCCCTCTGCAAGACTTTTTATACGGCGGCAAATTAAAAAAAAAAAGTATTTGGTATCTCGAATTTCAGATACCAATTACTAAAAAAATGTAACGAAATACAAGATAGCAATTACTTTGCCTATGCTGTAACGAGTCACAAGATACCAATTAATATTGTATTTGGTATCTTGTATTTCAAATACATGTAACTGATTAACGCCCATCCCTGGTAGCTGCAAGCTTCAATTATTAATTGCCAACCTCATCAACGAAACACATTCTTCAATTAAAATTTATATGTATTATAACTATCTGCATATTTTCAAAGGGTGTTGCCTTAAAAAAACCCAGGTAATATAAAATTAGAGCCGCTTTAGAGCATATTTTCTATTGAAATTTTATTTTCTCTATAGCTCTAAAATCTGACGTGATAGGGCAAAACTGATGGCATTTTTGGAATCAACGCTACCCAAATACACAGAAATAACTTCAAATTCTCACTCAACAAAATCACTGTTGCCTGTGTAATTGAAAATTTATAATAAAACAAAAGAAAGGAAATAATTACTATTCATTCTAATCGAGACATTTGCTGTAACAACATCTTGTAATGAAACAAAGCATACTTGCTACATAGAATTACACATTGTGATAAAAATGTTTAAAATATCACCAGGGCCGGCGCAAGCTATTCTGCCGCCCTAGGCAAGATATTTTTTTTGCGCCCCCCCCCCCCAAAAAAAAAAAACTTTAAAAATTTAATTTGCCGCCCCCTCAAAAAAATTTTTTACCTTTTTTTTAGAGACACAAAATTTTTGCCGCCCGCGGAACATTTTCTCATGCGCGGAACCAAAATTTTTCCCTCTCGCGCGGAACCAAAATTTGTTTTTGCCGGCCGCGGAACCAAAATTTGCCGCCCGCGGAACATTTTCTCTTGCGCGGAACCAAAATTTTTCCCTCTCGCGCGGAACCAAAATTTGTTTTTGCCGCCCGCGGAACCTAATTTTTTTCGGGTGCCGTTTTTTCCCGCCCGAAAAAATTTTTTACCTTTTTTTTTAGAGACACTAAATTTTTGCCGCCCGCGGAACCAAAATTTGCCGCCCACGGAACATTTTCTCTCGCACGGAACCAAAATTTGTTTTTGCCGCCCGCGGAACCTAACTTTTTTCGGGTGCCGTTTGCGGAATCAAAATTTTTTTTTTTTGCAATTTTGCCGCCCTCTTCAGGTTGCCGCCCTAGGCGGCCGCCTAGTTCGCCTAGTGGACGCGCCGCCCCTGAATATCACAACAAATGTCATCGTATTGTTATAATTGACACCTGCTCAGTAAGTAGCAAATGAAAATAATTTTTTAATATCTTCTAATATCTTTTGTATATTTGATATGTTTATTTTATTTTTCTAAAATTAAAAATTGCCGACCAGGTCCTGAGTAAGGGGGCGATTAGCACCCGAAACTTCGACGAGCAGAATGAAATAAAATTTGTGTTTTATTTCTAATCTTGGCTGCCTACCCAGCACCAATACTATACACAAACTCCATCCAAAGAAAATATTATCTTCATGAAAATAGATTTTTGTATCTATGTAAATATCCTTTATATAAGCTGTGCATTCAATCGTTTGTAATGATTAATCTTGAGCAGCGGCGTAACTAGCCTTTAAGGGCGGAGGGGGCGAAGCTCAACTGGGGCGTCCATTTTCGTTCGACCTTTTTTTTTTGTTTTTTTTTTTTTTAGTATTCGAATATCGTTCGGGCTTTTTTTTGTAATTTCTCTCCGGAATTGTGATATAAAATGAATTTATTGTGAAATAAAAAAAAACAAAAAAAAAACGGAGATTTTGGTAAAAAGCGGATGAGCGAGGGGCGCCAAAAGCTTGATGCGCCTGGGGCGGAAGGGGGCGAGCGCCCCCCTTCGCCCCCACCTGGATACGCTATTGAACTTGAGGTATTTCGGCGAGCTAGAAAACATTAAATTGAGAATGATAAATAGGGCTCGGATTTCGCCCTATTTGCCTTTTTTTAATTTATGGCTTAAAATTTAGACCAATATGATATGATATGTATACGTTTCATGACATTCTGAATAAAATAAGAGGCATTTGTTAGTGCCTATAATGCCTGTTTTGGCCGATTTTGGGTTTTAGTGCCTATTTCATCTATAAATGCCTTTTTTAGCGCCTATTTTAAGTTCAAATAGCCAATTTCGGCTTTTTTTTTTTGAAATTTCATATTATATATTATATATTCATTTATATCACAAATCCGGAGAAAAATTACAAAAAAAAATCGAACGAGATTCGAATACTAAAAAAAAAAAAGGTCGAACGAAAAACGGCACTCTGTGCAAAGGAGGTAATTGATTTATCTTTGTTTGCAAAAATAAGACCATTTTTTTAAATTTTTCATATTATTTCTTAAATAATGCCTTTTTAAGTGCCTATTTTTACAATAAATGCCTTGTTAAGTGCCTATTTTAATAATTTTTAGTGCTTAGTTGCCTACCTATTTTAGAAATTTTTAATGCCTTTAAATCCGAGCCCTAATGAGGCGTCAGCGACTTTAAAATTTTGTCAGCGTGGCTGGTAACTTTTATTGAAAATTTAGGCCTAAGGTAGAGTATTCCTAAAAATTTTTCTCGGGAAGTAGGACGGAGGACAAAAAGATAAAATATAAGATGACCTTCAAAATTAGGACATATTTTTTTATCTTTTTAAAAAATTTGGAATTTATTACTCCCAGCTTTTAATTATTAGCCTTTATTTTCTATTAATAATTCAATATCTATACAGTGGCGCAACCTGGATTTAACCCAGGGAATGAGGTTATGATTTTTATGCGAATAATACTGAGATGGGTTTCCGTTTCCTTCCTCAGGAGGTGGCTTCTCACAAAGAGTAAGATAATATTTTGCCATGAGGTGGGTTTGAACTCGAGTTGTTTTCAACTCAGAATTATAAGCTTAAGTGCTACTCGCCTCCTCGACTACCTATCACTAAACTACACTAATCTGAAAGCCAAAAGTTCGAAAAAATTACATCTTATGTTCTTTTTTGCTGAGGGGAGGGGGTTGACCCCGGAACCCCAGGTTCAAATGAAAAAAAACCGAAATCTAAAATTGTTTATTCCGTCTTTGTATGAAATGCAAGTTAGAAACAAACAAAGCATAGTCGAAGGAGGAGAAAAAAATTCACTCTAGTTGATAATTGGATATGTTTGTCGGTTGTTCTTGTTTATGATCATAATCTGGTAGATCACCTTCTCGAATGTGAATTCAAAAATTGTCAGCACTTGGCAGAGCTGCCTGAATCTTATTGAGCAATTCGTCTTGAAGGTCAGAGCCTGGTCCCTTGATTGGCCTGAACTCGCCCACGAACACCCGGCTGCCGCACACCAATTAGCCCAGCTCAGATTAGCATTTAGCATCTATTTGTCGGGCCGCTTAAAGAGAAAATTAGATGTGTGGGAATACTGCAAATATGGATAGGAAACAAATAACCAACATGCTACAAAAAGGAAATTTTGATACTAATTATCAGATGCAGTCAATGTACCTGAATTTTATTTAACCAATAAACTAAAACATCTTTTATTTTCACACTTGCAACATCCAAGTTTATTTTAAACACTAGAAATTAAAATATATAAACAACGGATCTCATATTTATATATTGGATTAGGGATATGTAGGACAGTGACGTCATTTCAGTTTTTGCTTGAGGGGGGCAAAGAATTTTTTTACTTCCTGTGCTACTTAATTTTTAAACTTATAAACATAAATATACCTCTATATTTTTATTTATACCATCTTCTATACATCTTTATAAAGAGAGAGTCTGAGTTTGTTTGTATGTAATGGCTAATTTTCTGAGAAAAGGCAGAAAAAAAACCAAGAAAATTTGGGTTAAGCAAGGCTAAGAACTGCTGGACCGTGGATAGGTGACCCGCTGAGTGTTGAGTCTCTCACCTGCTGGAAGCCATTTTATTTAATTTCCCAAAAGTCAAATGATCTTAGAGGCCGAAATATAAATTGAAAATACAATTAACTTTAACACCCGTCTCAGGAAGAAAAATAAATAAATCTCACCTCAATAATCAATCAAAAGTTAGAATATATTTATTTTCTTTAATAAAATAATTTTTTTCAAATTCATTTTTTTTAATTATTTAATTTGTTTTTTTCTTCTAATTTGATGAATATAAAAAAAAAAAAATATGTTTTATTATTTTTTTTATTTCTGTCTTTAATAGCTTCTGAGAAAAGATGACGTCACTCGCATTGTTTGTGCACCAAGGACGGAGACTCAGCATCTTTAAGCGACTCTCTCCATCTCACTCGCACTCATTACCTTCGCTCTCTTTCTACTCAAATGCCATTCTAGGGCCTCTTATAAACCACAATATTTGAATTTTTGCTTTTTCGAGGAGGGGGGGGCTCCTTTTAGGCCCCCTCCCCCTTTAGGTTGTCCCTTCGTGATATTTATGCTAAATTTATGAAATTTGTTTGATTAAATTAGATTAATTTCATTTTAACAAAAGGGTTTATAGAATGGACACTAGAGGCAGCACTTGCCGGTGGCGCCTTGTAATTATGCACACCATTTGCTTGCAAGGCTGTCTGTCTTTATTCAATTCGAGCCCCTAAAGAAAAAAAATAAATAAAAATTTAATTATATACGTAACAATTTTTATTATTTTTCCAGGGAGATTTAATTATTTAACTATTTTAATTAATTGGCCTTAATTTTTCATAAGGCAAGACAATCAACTCAATGCTATCCAATTGGCAAATTCTAGAATTTTTTGCGTCTGCCTTTTCGATAAATTGCGGACTCGAGTCTTTTTCCAGGACTCTCCATAGCGTCCTCTATAAGACGGCAAAATTACGGCAAGTTGGTGACAGACGGACAGACGGACACTCCGCTATTATAAATATAGATTTTTCTTTCTCTTACCGCTATATATGTTAATATATATAGAGCAGCGGTTCCCAACCCGTGGGCGGCGGGCAGATTGAAACTGGGCAGCGGACGTCTAAGAGAAGATAAAAATTATTTAAATAAAAAAAAATAATAAAATTTTTCAAATTTTTTTTAAACAATTATTTATTTAAATCAAATCCTTGTTGCACAATTTTGTTTTAAGAATATCTACCAAACGATTTTACTTAAAAGTACAGGCATTAATTTATATTTATATATATATATATATATATATTTATATATATATATATATATACAAATTATTTGTAATTTGTATAATATTATACAAATTATTTGTTTATATTTACATGTTTTTTAATGACACCTGTATGATTTTGTTTTGATTTTTCTTTCCAAAATTTGCGAAAAATGTCGTTTTCTTCGTTTATTATTTCAAAAACTATTCAGTTTTAGTAAAAATATCAAAGAATAAAAACTTTTTAAAATTGAGTATTTTATCATAATATAACAAAGAAATTGAAAATTTCGAAATTTCTTAAAAAACTTATTAGGTAAAGAACTACTTCCAAGTGACGTATTTACTCCAAAAGTTGATAGAAGTCTACAATTTTAGTGTAAGGAGCATTTACCAAATTTCATCCATCTAGCTGCTTTGGTTTTTAAGCAATCGTGTTCCACACACACACACACGGACACGCAGACATAATGCCCAAAATGGTATTTTTGGACTCAGGGGAGGTCTAAAACGTGGAGAAACATCAAAATCTCGAAGTCGAATTTTTTTACGATTACAATACTTTCTCTCTACGAGAAAGTAAAAAAAATATATATTTTTGAATGGAAACTTCCATGGTTCAAACCTAGAAAATTTCCAATAAAGATTTTCATTTTCTTTTATAAAAACAATGAAATAATCACAAGTAGAAAACTCATGGGTGGGACTTGATATTGTCCCTCACTGTACTCTAACTTAAAGAAATCCCCTATCCTTAAAATTTAAAAAATTTGAAATGCTTTTACTTTCGACAGAATATAATTACTCGTTAATACCGGTAAACAATAACTGAAGTCTTCAAAAACAAATTTGGTTGATAAAATTACGAAACTTAGAATATATTTTTTTTCTTTAGAATAAAAAAGTGAATCGGTATCAGTGCACTTCATGCACGTAGGCTATGGCAGAACATGCCCTGGGTGTCATCGTTTCTTGTTAAAATCCAAATATTAATTAAGGATAAGTTATGGCGTTAGAGGATGTTTTTACCTTCTCTTACCTATGTATATATGTAATATATATAGAGAGAGAGAGTATTGGATTCATGTCAAAAATTCGATGTCGAGATTTTGATGGATCTTCACGTTTTGAGGTCCCCTGAATCCAATTAAGTGGTTTTCGCGACATGGTCTGTCTGTGGGTGGGTGTTCAATTTTAAGCATGAAGGAATTGAGCTACGAGGTTGAAATTTTATGTTTTAGTTAAACACCCCCCGGGACCGGAAAAATAAGCTTTTAATCAAAATCGACCAAAGAGTACTAGTACTTTACTGATGTACTTTTTCAGTTTTTTTCGATTTTCTCAAAATTTGCTCCAACGATTTTTTTTTAAATTCAAAAATCAATTAATTTTTAGATTCTCTTTAAAATGTATATTCTCATTTTGCAATTGAAATCACAGAGTATATATATATATATAAACAGAGAGTGTACTCAATGTTAATTTCTGGTTTTTGTCCGCCATTAGGGTGGCACAATCAGAACGCAGGGAATTTGCGCAAAATTCAAACTAAATTTTAGCCGCTACATTTAAAATTATGTATTTCGTGTAAATATATATATTATTTTTCTGTTAATAAGTAATTTTTTGTTTTTTTAATATAGAAAGAATCTGGGTATTTTTTATAACATAAACATCAGATATTTTGGAAAGATAAACTATTTATTTAAAAAAATACAGATAAATATATTTTATACCTTTTGGGGTACAGAATACAAAAAAGAAATAAAAACATTTATAATATGTAAAAATGAACAAAAATACACAAGAGATACATAAATAAAGTTAAATTGTCATTTGTTATAGATTTGTGACGATCTGAAAAAGAATTAAAATTAGTAATGTTAGTTGTTGGTAAATTAGGCGAGTTGTCCAGTTGATAGTTTTGTCGACGAATAACATCTGAATCCTCTGAAAAAGAAAAAACTTCTAAGGAATTTGATGTATCATTTAATGGATGATCTTTCTCCATTTCTATAATAAATTTTGAAGAATATTGGTGTTCTCAAACTATTGTCAAAAATATTGACAATTGTTTGATTTTCACTAATATTTATCATAGTTTTACTAGAAAAATTACTTATCTTATTTGATGTTTCCTTTTGTTATGATCTTTAGGGTATCAATTTCATTAGTTTGTCATAATTATTGCAATTTTTTGCTAAACATTTTCTTCTTCCTAAAAATATAAATGGAAATGTAGTTAATAAACATATAAATATAATTAAAAACATTTTTAAGTATATAATAAAATTCAATACTTATCTCTTAAATGACAATTTTAACGTATTTGACAATATTTGAATATAATATATATAGAAATCACATGATCATTTCATCGGTTGACTACCCTGCTCTCTAGCGGATAAAAGTGTCAAACTCTCACTAGGGTGGCAATCGTGACGTCACACAATTTCAAATTCTCCCATTGGAGTGCACGCCCCCTGATTGAAATCTTCTGAAGACCACTTTACTCTTGTATTTCATAGGGAAGATAGGAGAAATGGTTGCCATGGTAACAAAATATAAATATTTTCCCATACTTATAAATTTTACATCTGAATTCATATGTTCCGTACTATCGGGAACTATATATATGTCGACACAAAAAATCTGGTGTGACAAGCACAGAACACAACTTTCTCTTAACTTCGGTAATCGAAAGTTGTGTGCTGTGCGCCAGTCACACCAGATTTTTTAATTTGCACTCACCCAGGACTGTAGATTTAACAATAGGTAGGATTGGGAGGTCTTATTCAGTCCGTTCAAAGAAACAAAATATATTTGAAAAATATATCTTATTTTTTATCAATTTTTCTTCCTCAGACCACCCGGTGGAAACCCACCGCTATGCCAGTGGCGTACTGAGGGGGGGGGCGGACGGGGCGGTTCGCCCCAGGCCCCGAGCCGGCATAGGCCCTCAAATATTTATAAAATAAAAAAGGTTTAATGAAAATTTCTCTTTGAGAGGCTCTCAAAGGCCCTAGTGCGGCCCCAGGCCCCAACTGCCTCGGTACGCCTCTGCGCTATGCCACAGGAGGCCCCGGGGCACTCAGGGCTCAAATAAAAACGGAAAAATTTAGATTAAAAAAACAAATTTAATGAAAATTTCTCTTTGAGAGGCTCTCAACGGCCCTAGTGCCGCCCCAGGCCCCCAACTGCCTCGGTACGCTTCTGCGCTATGCCACAGGTTTTTCTCAGCGGGAAGAGAGTCAAATTTGTTCATGCAAAAACAATTTATTAAAATACAATACATAATTGTTAAGATGTCATACCTATAATTGTTTGTGCATCGACAAAGATCTTTCTCTATATGTGCGCCAGCAATGCATTTAATCTATCGGGCAGTCAATTTATTTTTTCAAACAAATTGAAAAAAAAAAGCAGGAGATTTTGGGAAAAAGCAGGAAAGCCGGAAGCGCGAGGGGCGCCAAAAGCTTTAAGCTCGTCCCCACCTGGATAGGCTACTGGATGCACACACAATTATAGACTCTCTTCTCACTGAGGAAAACCTGCGGCCCAGCAGTCGATACCTGTGTTACCAGGCAGAAAAAATTAATAACTAAATAAAATATATTGAAATATATTTTGTTTCTTTAAACGGACTGAATAAGGCCTCCCAAATTCTACCTATTGTTATAAATTTTGTTCGGTAGTCAATTTTAAGTTTAAAAAAAAAAGTGTAAGGTAAAGAAAGCTAAATACGAAGAAAGCAATCGTGACCGTAGCTGTTTAATTTGTGAAAAGAGTGACTAACAGGGTGGGGGGGGGGGGGGCACGTGATGTATTCGTATCATCATCCTGCCCTTCCTAAGCCCTATCTCCTGCTCCATTGCGATTGGCGCCGGCCACCCGGGGTCCCAGAGTCTACTCAGTTGGCTACTAGCCATGCCTGTGTTAGCCAATTGACCGATGTGCCTGCAAAGAGCAGGAGCCTGGTCCTTGGGCCAGATGGGTCCGCATCGCACCAATCTACCAGGTTCAATGACCAGTTGTCTCTGCCCACAGGTAAGGAAGCAACGCTTTTCAAATTATGCCTTTTTAAGTCCTCCCGCCTAAACTAAGAAAATCCTCTACCCCCTCCCCCCCCCCCCTTAAAATGAATTTTAAATTAAATAAAAAATTGGTAAGTATTAATATCTTTAATAATGAAATGTATTAAAAGCTAAGTAGAAGATCGTAGCCAGAATTTTTTTTTTTTTTGGAAGGGGAGAAGTGTTTATAAAGAACTATTTTATATAAATTTGGATAAAGACAATTGTGGCTCCTCTATAAATTCTGCTTGATAATAATAATAAAAATTATGAAAATTAAGTTTTCTTTGATTGACATTTTAAAAGTTTGTGATTTCATTAGGTTTCGATAAGGTTTAAACCTTATTATTAGAATTTTTAATTATAGACCACATTTTTGTAATAAATATTTATTAAAAATATATAAATACTGTACAACGTTTCAACTGCTTATTCTGCAGCCGTTATCAAGCACTGTGCACTTGCTCCGACTCAAGTGAACTGATTTAAACCTCAAATTAATATTTATTAAATTGTTAAAATAATCAAATAATAATTAAAAGTAAATACTAAGTTTAGTTTAAAAAAAAACTGAGTTTTATTTTGGTTTATTTACATGGTTATGTAAATGTAGGCCTACATTTCGATGTTAAGACATCATCATCAGTACCTTATTACAAACTACATACTACATAACTGACATAATAGATCGACAACGAAATTTGTCAGTCTGTAATAAGGTTCTGATGATGATGTTTTAACATCTAAATGTACACAACCAAATAAAACTCCTTTTTTAAACTAAACGTAGTGTTTCCATTTAATTATTATTAAATTATTTTAATTTGAACAATGTTACAACTAATGCCTACGGTGAATTCTTTAGATTATTTATTGAATTTATAATTTTTTAAAATTGAGATATTATAAAGTAATTGGAGTTTTGATAGAAATACGGAGCCCTTAATGAAACTAAGATGATAATGATGAGAGTGCAGGGGATGGAGAAAGTCGACCATCTTCCTGGTTCACAATCAAGGGAGCGAATTTGACTCAGGGGGGGGGGGGGGGCAAAAAATTTTTTAGAACATTAAAATAATTTAATATGTTCAAATAGTATAAAACAAAAACAAATCTTAAAAATTTTAAATAAAATCATAATTTTAAAAAAATTTGCTAGTGATTTTATCAAAAATCGGGGGGGGGGGGGGGTAATCTGGTGTGACTCGTCGCACAGCACACAATTATTTCTTAATTTCGGTAATTTAAAGGCGCATACTATACTTGTTTGCCAGAATAAAAATACAAATCGACGGGTACGGGAGGGTTTGAAAAATTTGCGGGCGGGTCTGAAGAATGGTAAAACATACCCGGCGCTAAGTCAAAAAAAATAAGGGTATAGGCCAAATGAAATGTGTTCGTGGGGGGCTCTATGAGGAAATGAGTTGAAAATGATTTTTTTGTTATGTTTTGAAGATATCTAAAGAAATAAAGGGTCGGACTAAGCCGAGCGCACAACTTTGCCCGCCCATTATTCAAAGAAATAACGCAACGAGTTTGTTTATTTGTTTTGAGTTTGCTCTGTTGCTATGCATAATTTTCGAATTTAAATGATTTTTTAACAAATTTATGACAAATTATGATACAAATATTATATATCATTTTACTTGGGAGAAAGTCTAGTTTCTGAATATATATAAAAAACTATAGGTTATGTAAGAAAAAAATATTTTCAGAGAAGCAGGAGTCAGACGCAAGTCCGAGCGAAGAAACTTCGCTTCTTCTTACCCAAAAATCTTTAAACTTTTAAACCCCTTGATAGATATTTATTCAAGAATTTTAAATCCAAAAAACCATGTTAATATTTGAAGAAATAGAAGAATTAAAAATTTCGAGGGGGGGGCTGCCGAATTTCAAAAATTTCTCAAACAACAATTTAAGATTTTTATCTAAGGAAGGATTTAGTAAAGAAACCAAATTGATATCTTCTTTGGTTTAGAAATTAATGTAGATCAACATTTTACCCATAAATATATTGTTTTCCCCTAAATTGGCGATTTGGGGTACTTAGGGGTCAAATTTCAAAAATCTCTGAAACAATAGTTTTAGATTTTTATCTAAAGAAGGTTTTAGCGAAGAAACCAAATTGATATCTTTTTTGGTTTAGAAATTAATGTAAAGTCAAAATTTTACCCATAAATGACCATTTGGGGCCCTTAAAATTGGAATTTCGAAAGATCGCTTCTTAAATGACGCCTAGGGCACAAATGTTTAAATTTGCCTCTTTTTAGCATTTTTAAACTATAATTTATAAAATTGAAGGCTGTAAATAATTAAAATAAATTATTAAAAAACAATTTTGAATTTGCCTCTCCGACTCCGCCCTCTCTGAATTTCGCCAATCAGCACTATCCCTGAGGCCTGATTGTTAGGTTCACACATCTTACACCGGTTTAAGAGCTTTATATATATGATGATGATTATATATAAGTATGATGATGCTTTAGAGCATTGTCTATGATGTTTTCTTTTTATTTAGTGAATAATATTATAGAAATGTTAATAAAATAATTAATAAATGAGATATGGTAACCTAACCTACAACTCATTTAATTAGTAAGTACATTTATTAATTTCTTTAATTAATTAATTTCAGATAATTAAATAAAGTTTGCTTTTAATTTTTTGGGTTTCAGATAAAGGACCAAAGGAATGGAAAATTAATTTTAGAATATATATGACCGAAAAGTTGAATCTGACAGGTGTTGTAGCTACATTTCATTACTATATGAATCGTCAAGGTTTTAAAAAATTCAAAAGTAATATTTGTTTTGGTTATTATCATATAAAAATGTTGAAAAAGTAGAATAAACTATTCAATTTTATTTTATCTTAATTTGATCTTCAAAGGAGCATTTTTATATGGCTAAATAAAATATGGATCAAAAAATTAATCTTCTTCTTCTTCAAACTCGGTCATGTCTCTCTTGACCCGATGAAGCCAAGTCATCCTCAAAAAATTAATAAAGCATTTTATCTTATTTTTGTATAAAAAATTAAAAAAATAAATATAAAATATCAAATTAATAAGTATGAATCTTGTTTTTGTTTTCTTTCAGTCTAATATTTTAAAAGAATGTATTGCATACAGGGCCGGATCTAGGGGGGGGGGGGGGGGCAGTGGGTGCGTTTGCCCCGGGCGGCAGATATCAGGGGGGCGGCAATTAAAGAAAGATTTACTAAAAAAAAAAGGTAAAATGATATGAATTTTGTATAGAAAATTTTAAGGAGGGAGCGGCAAAATAAATTTTGCCCCTCCTAAAAAATCTCGTAGTTCCGGCCCTGATTGCATATAAAGACTCTTAAACCAACTTTAAACAATATCCGTATTAAACTGGTTGTGATGCTTCTGATGTTTGTGATGTGTTTAATAAATGTAACATAATAAATTCATTGGATATATACATAAAAGTATTTTAAAGTGAAACTTTATTATATTTAATAATTTATTCCTGGAATAGAAATAATTTCCTGTGTAATTTTTTTATTAAAATTTAAATATATATATTTGTAGGGCCACAAATATTTCACTAAATATTGAAAAAATACTATGCCCTAGGTGGCATTTGTATGTTAGAAAGAAAAAACCAATTATATATACCGGGTGGGCCTATAGTGCGTGGAGGGAAGATTGTGGGCTTATTAACCGACATTTTCAAAGTTTCTCGATGGTGCATAATGTGGGACCTTTAGAGCAGTGGCGGCTCTCCCATAAGGACTCTCGGACGCCGCCCCTCCTAAAGATTTGAAAAAGTAAAAAATAATTAAATACCCATTCAATTATAATTATACATCTAACTAACCAAAGTGTTTTATCAGTCGCGTACATCGAAAATATAGGGGAAAAACAGGCAAAAATAGCGCGAAAAGTGCGTACTTATAGCCGTCGGACGCTGTCCTGAACGCCCCAATCCATCAACATGCAGTTACGTTATATGGAGAGAGGTGTGGTGGGGGCTGCTGGTGCTATGACGCGTGTAAGCTTGAGCCGAATGGGAGTTTTGGGACGCCGCACAGTGGTTCCAAATCCCGGAAACGTGGCCAAAAGTCCAAAAATAAAGATTAAATTCGGGGACTTTTAAGCCCCTAAATAGTTTTATTAATATATTTACGGTTAGGAACGACCGTTTTTGAGAGTCATATGCACTTATCTGGCTCTCAAAATCTATTTGAATCTGAGCATTTTTGACAACAAACGGGAGCTCGCGCCGAACGCAAATAAGCATCCTTTCCTATCGCTCTCCATTTCCTTGTTTTTTTGGTTATTTTAATTTCGTCAAATGGAATCAACGACTGAAAGTAACTAAATTTCAACAATGTAAAAAAAATGCAATAAATTTTGATAGTTAATTAATAGGAGCATTTCAAATAACGTCTTATTTTTTTTTCCATTTCAGAAATCGCAAAAATTCAAAAGTCAAAAAGTAAAAAGTCCCACGACATCCCACTCTCAAATCACTTTTCCTGCCTTTTCTAATCCTTCTTCATTAATAATATTAAAAAATTAGCTGCACAGACTTGCACATTTTTTTTTTTATTCAATTTTTTTTGGAATTTGAATATTCATCTGATGAAGCATATTAATGTTATTTAAACTAATGTTATATGTAATCCGTATTAAAAATATTGAATAAAATATTGTAATTAAATTATTTTGACATAAATAAATGTGCCTGGACCCCACAAATGTGTCGTATTAAACAATATGTATCATTTAGGGTCAATATGGCCTAAGATGCAGAAAAAGACTTATAAAAAAAAAAAGAAAAATTATTTTGTTATTAATTAATTTAAAATACAAAATCAGCAACCTCGAGAACCCGACAATGCCAATTTTGATTGAAATCGAATTATTTTTTTTTTAGTTCCCTATATTGGTTCCGCCATATTTTTTTTTCTGAAAAAATAATATCAAATTCTAAATCAGCGACCTCAAAAACCCTTTTATACTGAATTTCAGAGAGATTAAATAACGTTTTCGACTTTTGACCACGTTTTCGGGATTTGGAACCACTGTGCGCCGTCCGAGCATGCGCAGAGCGAAGCATCAGCTAGTCGCCGCACAGCGCGCTTGCGTTCCTTAATTTTTTTAACCGCATTCTAACTAAGTGTTTAACGAATGTGTGATTGGTATGTAGTGTGGTTTAGTGTGTATGGTTTAGTGTTCTCTTGGGGGCCCCCCAGACCCCCCGGTGGTGCGCCCCCCGGCATTAAACTCACGAGCCGCCACTGCTTTAGAGCTACAAATTAAAAATATTTTCGTTCCAATTGCACCTCATATACAGGGTGGTCCATATCAAAGTTATGTTTTTTTAAATGGAACGCCCTGTATATTATTGCATATTTGGATTCCTCGGCCAATATTAGTATGACTTTATGTCATGCAATGTATTCTAAAACAAACCGTTTAGCCGCAAATCGGGCTTTTGTGAAAAAA